>VXBC01011639.1:176323-219089 GCA_013399945.1 Ploceus nigricollis
TTTAGTGAATACTATTCTATTATATAGTGAGTTACTTAAATCAACTTATCTATTATTGTAGTTTTGTGTGAAATGGCATAGATTTTAAACTGGAATAGTGGGGAATAACTTACTCTCCTTTCTTGAGCTTGGGTAGGCAGACAGATGTGCTCACAAGATGCCTCTGTCTGATTGAGTGAAAGCCTCAAATCCTCTCTTACACATTGGCACAGGCAACTATGAAAACACAGTCTCCCAATTAAGGTATTTTTTGTAAAATAGTGGTTACTTAACCAGAATATAAAAAGAAAGCAGAAGTTAAAGACGACTGTTTACTTTCTCATCGCTGACCATGCTTTTTCTTGAAGCTAGGTGATGCTACAGGGGCAAGGATCAAGTATGGATGGGGTTTTGCAACCTGGTAAGGAGTCTAGTGTTCCATCCTCAAACCAGAGATTATTGCTGTGCAAGGTAAACCAATCTAGCTGGGAAGCACACATCCCTTCTTTCTCAACGTCCTATCTACTTTTGTAGTAGTCATAATTTGTAGTTGAACACTTGGGAACTTGCTCTTTTTCTATTCCTGAGCCTGTAGGATAGAAGACCTTGGAAATACTGTGGGTCCCTGTCTTTGCTTATTAAATTTGTTTTGTTCCTTTCTTTCCTGAGGAAATTGAAAGGATAAGGAAGAAATAATGAAAACCAGATTTTTTTTTTTAAAGTTATATAACCATCAAGTAAATAAACAAAATGCAAAGAGCTCGAATAATTACAGCTGTGTTGCCAAGCCTTGGCAATCTGTCTTAGTGAGTTTGACTGTCTATCCAGCTGACTTTGCAAAGAGACAGTGCTCATGGAAAGGGGGCTTGCTTGCCTCTCTGCTCTTCCACCCTTAACAGTTTCCAAGAGGGAAGGAAAAGCAGGATACCAGCACAGATCCCATTTCCTTGCTCTCCATGTATTTTTAATCCTCTCCCAAAGCAGGAGCAAACAGCTGTGAGGCGAGTGTGGATCATTTGCACTCGGTCATATGTGGAAGAGTTGCTGTGCCCTTTCATGGCTGTGAACACAGCGATGATTAGCGCTGATTAGCAACTTACATGCAACACAGTTCTGGTACAGCTGCAGGTCCTGGAGTGCTGCAAGTGATACAAATGAGGTTGGCCAAAGCCCCTTCTATCACAAGGCATTCTCCAGCTCAGAGGTTTATACTTCTATTGTGTTACAAAGGCTTTAGCCAAACTCCTTTCTTCCCCAAGGAAACTCAGCACAGCTCCCTCACCCATCACAAAATCCAAATCAGAATCACATTTCTGGACAATGAGCCAGACTCCTGGCCCAGGCCCAGCTCCTAGGTCTGCCTAGGGAAGGATATAAGAGCCTTGAAATCTGCCCTGAACACACTGTGGAGCAAGACAGAGGCAAATGCCTTCTGCCCATCCAAAAAGCTCACAGCACTAAGGGGAGATGGATATGCCAGAGCTGGATGGAGCTCTTGCTGGTGCCTAAGTTAAAGGAAACAACTCTCCTCCCACTCCTCAAATATCTGTTACATTGGTTTTATCTGATTTTCCTCTAGCATAAGAAATTTAGGGAGTGGAAGATGAGATAATTTTCTGATAGAGCAAAAACATATGTTAACCTTGAGTGCTATCATATTTGCCTTCAGCAGCTAAGAGACCTCCATTTCTGCTCCACGTTATCACTGGGTGATACTTTGGTCAGCAGAAAAAATCTAAGGAAGTTCTCTGTGGAGAACAGAGGTTTGCTGGTGTGACTCAGAAGGGTGGCTGCTCTTGCTCAGCTGTGAGGTCCCTTGAAATGCAGGTCCTCTGTTTCACTTGCTTGGTGAATAAGCTGTGCATGGTCAGTACTGCTCGTGGAAGGAAGGAAATTCTGATAAATCAATAGTCAGGAAGTGGACTTGCAGAGGATGCAGATGGCAAACCAGCGTCTTCTCAGAGTTATTTTCAGTGACAATATTGGCAGGGTTTTTTTTTTTTTTTTGGTGTATACAATGATTCCAGCTGTCACTGCATGGAAGTTTTGCATTGTGAAAGAGAACGTTTGACTAAACAAAAAAGGTTGGTTTTTTTCAGTTTGAAATTGTCTGTGCAATACTGTACATGTAGGGATTAAAACTGAGAGTTAGGCACATTAAGAAAATAGCAATGAGAAAAATCTTCATTTAGGGCATCTGTGACAGTCATACCAGGTGGCCCTCTCTCAAGCTTGAAGGGTGGACTCTCCCAGGACCAAGGCAATCTGTACTCTGGCTTTCTCTGTGTGAGAGAATGAGAGAAAGGCTTAAAACTTGCATTGATAATTATTTTTTTCTATATCTGTTCCTCAATCTTACCTCTAAATGACCTGAGATGGTATTCATTTTTCCGAAGCCCATAGCCTGGGACACGGATACTCCCTTAAGTATCTCTAATCAGAAATGTTTGTAATTGATATCTGTTTGTGTACTTTTGGTTTTTGAGAATGTAGAGCAGAGAGACATCTAGTAAATTATTCTGATTAAATTCTGGGTACTGTGTTCTAAATGGAAAATCAGACATTTTGCAGAAAGGTATTTGATATCTAACAAATTACCAATGATGTAAGTAGGATTTTCTACCTAATATTGTTATGGGTATGTAGTTGTTACTCTTTGAAGGTTCTTTAAATACATCTCAGCAGGAGTGTTGACAGCTGTAGATTCAGGAATAAAGAATGCAGTTACTATTCAGGAGAGCCAACTGAATTTGGAAGCTTTCCTTCCAATTTACTGTAATTATGTCACTGGAAGAGGTGCTGTTAAATATGTTAAGGGTCAATGAGAGAGAATTTAATTATATCATGCTGACAGTTCTTTTGCTTTCCATGCATAAAGTATTAAGTGTTAAAATCCTTGGACTGATTAGTAGAAAAATGAAGATTAATGTCTTGTACTGTAAAGAGAAGGAAATCTGCCCATTGTTAGCAAAAAATCAACCCTGATCAACTAGACAGCTATAATCCTTTTAGGGGAAGGACTAGGATAACAGAATATGACATTTGGCTTTGTTAATGAAAAAAGGCTTATGAAATAAAACTCAGAGGTTTGATCACTGCAGGGTGATATCATGTAAGCACTCACTGCCTCCTCATATACTCACTGTACACTTTCCATGTACAGTTCACTGTGGAGGGGGATGACTAGAAACAGCTGCCTTGCCTCAGATATTCCAGATAGCAGCTTGTCAAAACAATCTGCTGGTGAGCAGGGAACTTGTTGTGACTAAGTAATTTTTAGTGGATGTTTCATCAATTTGTGTAATTTTCAAAGCTCTGCTTCCTTCAGGATTTTCTATGAGTCATAGGCAAGAGTCATAAAAGACAGCTAATCTTAATATTATTTGCCATTATGGATTATTGTTGCTCTGCCCCTAACACAGAATTTTACAGTCTGTATATGTGTGTTTATCAGACTTGTACTGTGTTCAGTGCAGATGAGTTTACTGTGTGACCAGGCCTCTTAGATGTGAGTCATGCAAACAATTAATAAAAGTGTCATTTACCCAGAAATCTCAGTGTCCTGGATATTACAAATGGCAGTTATAAGGGAAAACTGATGTGCAAAATTAAATTACTTGCTAGGGGTCACTTGAATGGTCAAATTCAGCATGCCATCCAAGACTCCAGACCTCCAAAGCCTGTTTTTTCTCTAACTGATCCTTTGGTAATACCAATGACGCAGGAGCACAGCAGAAAAAATAGGCACCGTGTAGCTTGTGCTCATGTCTACCTAAGTTAAAATGAAAAACAAGAAATGTGATGGAGTTGAGTTAACAAAGGCTTCAGGAGAGCTGAGATAACTCTCCTAAAACAGTCTTCTAAGAAAGTGCTCTGCAGCAGTAACAGTATTTCAGATATAACAGATATTTCAGTATTTCACTTTTTTTGAAGTGAAGACAAATTCATTCCATTTACAGGCTGTGTGAAAACATAAAATATTGGGTGAACACACACTGGCTTTTTTTCTCACTTACAGAAAAACAAACACAAACTTGTAATGTTTCTTGACTTTCTTTAACTATGCATTTAAGTGTGAAGTATCATTGAGAAAAAAAGTGTTTGAGTTTAATGGAAATATTATTGGGTTTTTTTTCAACTGGGAAGTTACATAGCTTCATAATCCTGAATGTTTTTTTAGTATCCACCTGCCATTTTTTTTTCCAACATTGTGATTAATAAGTGTTTCATCAGCTCCCCACAGCTTTGTACTTACAGTATTTTATCCAAGCCACATGATGAAAATGTTTATCATTTGGATGAAATAATGAAAATGACCTTATTTGATTTCCTCATGTATTGCTGCCAAAGTCTGTAACAATAATGAAGATAAATACAAACTCAGAATATTTTAGCCAAGACTTTGTAATGAAAAAGCATCAAAGGCATTATATTCAAGTGTGTAATTGCTTTCTAAGGACTCTGAGACAGAGCAGCTGGTTGGAAACAGAAATAGTTCAATTTGCCTCATTAGGGTGTGTGTTTATACAGTGAAATATTCTTGATCTGTACATTAAAATTGTGCAAGAGTATAAAGACATCCCCCAGGGACCGTATATGAAGGTGTAAAACTGCAAAGTCATATAGAATAGAGACACAGAGATATTTTTTCAGAAATAAAAATCTCTACCTCTAAAAACAGAATACCCTTCAAAAATACCAAACTGCAACAATAGCTGTAGCCATTTCCATGTTTACCCCCTAAAAAGCACTATTCAGTCATGCAAATCAATGTGCCCATTAATATATCCACACAAACCTCTGCTCTTTTCTGGTATTTGGGTGTCAGACACTTAAACCTGTTTTAGCTGCTCCGTTTGAGACTGTCTGCAGAGGAAGCAAACAGGAGCTGCGGGAAGCAGCCCACCAGTGACCTATTGGGTTTCACTGAAACTGCTGTGTGGGATTAAGCGGAGAGATTGCAAGTAAAAGGAGAATGGAAAAATCTATGCATCTCTCTGTCCTGAGGCAATGTCTGACAGTTAATTCGAGCCCTCTTAGTCCTATATATGCAGTGTTGTATCAGCTGAGAAGCAAGATTTTGCTGCTGAGTTGGAGCTCCAGAATTGCCTGGCTGCTGAGAGGACATGAGAATTGCTGGTGTTCCCAGCTGACCTGATAACAGCAGCCCCCGTGCCTTCTGCTATTGCCTTGGTTTCACAATAAATACGTAGTTGGTGGGTGGGTGTTTCCAGTCAGTGGTGTCTACAAAGCTGTGTTTAGCAATAGTCATGGAGCTGTAAAAATAACCATGCCAGACTTTCCCAACAGCTCTCTTTCCCCTGCACTGAAAGGCAAAATATATTGCTTGAACTTCCCACACCCTGGACATAATTTTAGGGACTTTCTTTTTTAATCTCACACATCTTACTTTCCTTTCACCCCCTTTCTACCCAGAAAATACTGGATGCATAGGAAAAGTTTTAGGCAAAGACATGGGTGATGGCAAGTCTGGAAATAAATATCACAGTCCTGTAACATCCTCTTTGGCCTTTATCAGTGCAAAGATGGCCTCATATCCCTTGTTTGGTTTTCCCATCTTTGTCACTATCAGCTCAGCTACAGTTTCCAGTAGCTCATAACATAGGTTAAAAAGATTTTTCTTCTGATCATAGTAGAGAGGCATGAAGCCTCAGATTTTGGAGTCTGGATCTGTTGTGCTTGGTCCTGTTTTTGGATCCAAGGGTGCTATGTGTGGAGAGAAAAGGGTTCTGCACATCTCTGCCAGGCAGGCGTGTTCCCCACAGGACATTTTCTAGTGTTAAGTCTAATTTTAAATGTGGTTTCCTCCACCTCCTTGAACTAGTCTTTCATACTGAGTTGATCTCATTGTCTGGCAGCTTTTCCATATGTTCAAGTGTTTGCCTTCTCAGTTCCATCCTATTACTCCTAATAAACTCCCTCATACCATGTTTAATAACTTCTCCTCTTACTACCTTCAACTATATGCAGACGATTATGTTTCCCTGCAGTCAGAACTTAATCAGTTTGCACATGCTGAACACATTAGGAACTTCCAGAGTTTTATGTGTAGAATGGCTGGCCACATATCACCAGGATTTTCTGAAAGAGGCCAGTCCCTCACACTTCTGAAAGAGGCCAGTGACCTGGGAGCACGAGTCCTAGGATCTGCTGAAGGTTGCTCCACTGGGAGAGTGGCCAGGGTATGTCTGTCCAGGTAGGAAGGGAAGCAGGGGGAAAGAGAGAAAGAAAACAAAAAAGAGAGATTTCATCCCCTTCTAGCACCTAGAGGAGAGCTGGGTGTGGGTGGCAGGAAAGGAATTTTATTACATACTTCCTCCATCTCTCCCTGCTTCCTGGTGCCTAATCTTTATTTACCATTGCCCATATATTTTAGGCTTCTAACACCTCTAAGATGTGTGTGTTCAGCTTCAGTTGGGGCAAGGGGCCCTGGACAAGTGCAGTGGGACCCAGTGGACCGTCCTGTGGGACCAAGAGGTGTTTCCTCCCAGCTGTAGAGGAGAAACAGGCAATAGGGAAGGAAACAGTGAGAGGGAAGAGGATGTTTGGATAAGGTCACTGCTAATCCACTAAGTAAAAACAATAAGGACCCCTCATGTTAAATTTAGATGGATCTAGACAATGCTTTACTATACTATTTGTCCGGAGAGATTAGGATAGCAGATCTTATTCATCCCATTGCAGACAGATTTCCCCAGCCAACTTGCACCTCCTTACCATGAAAGAACTTACATCAGCATCATGTGCTCTTGAGCTGTACGAAACTTTCCTTCAGCTGCCACCTTATCTCAGACATGTAACTTCCACTGCCTAAAGAGGGTAGGTACATTTGGTCCATCACAGCCCCAGCAGACACAATAATCTGTATGTTTTTGCTAATGCTGTCCAAGGGACTGATTTTACAGATGTATGCTGAGTATCTAGATTAAATAAGACTGTGCCCAAAACAGTGGGTCCTGGCTTTTCTAGTGTTTCTGTAGAGAGAATATCCATCCGGTTTGTGCAGGATCCATTCAGTTTGTTCTCTTCTTGTCAAATGTGAACAAACATTATCTCCTCTCCCAGTGAATATACCACTAAGGAAAGTCCTTTCCTGCTCACAAATTTGTGCTATTTACACTTGGTATAAAATTCTTTCATATTAATGAAAATGAGGAATGGAGTCCAGCTTTTATGGAAGAAAGCTTGTCCATAAGGACATCCTTCTTTATGACTTTCAGTGTAAATGCTGAATAACAAAACCATTAGATAACAGATATGATAATTTTTTTTCATTTTGTGTAAAAAGGTGTTATTTCAAGAAGCTAATTAGATTAAAAAAGGGGAGGGGGGGGATCCCAGAGATAGCTGGGACAGGCGTTTCCAATGACAAGGGACAGCTCCTTAGTGTTGGGATTGATTTCTGAGTCGCTAAATTAGTTCACTGCAGGGCTCTTTGGATCTCCTCCTTGAGTGTCTGTGCTTTTAGGAGTGATCTTTGCTGGGGCTATGGATTGGGCTTTGCCACCTGGTACAAAAAATAAATCAATGGCTAGACTCCTGCCTTCCAGGTGAATGTCCTATCAGTGTGCTATAGATTCCCACCTTCACTGTATCTCTCTGCTTCCTCTAAGAGTGAGCTTTAAGTGACTTCCATGCGCAGCTTCACTGGAGTATCTGAGGCAAGTTCCCACCCCAGCTTCATGGGAACTTTGAGTCTGAATCCCTCTAAGTGGACAGAGATTTTCACTGCTCTGTACCAAGGGAAATTTTGTACAGGAGTGTGCCCAAGAGAAGCACTCTTTCTTTATATCTTCCATGGACCTTTCTTAATGAAAAACTGTGCCTGGGCTCACATTTAGCAGAGCCTTTTGGTTTTTGATTTCTTTTTTTTTTTTTATTAAAAAAGGCATTTAAACACCAGAAAGCAAGACTGAAGATACCTTCCTACTTAACATTTTCATGTAAATACTTTCCTACTCACTGGGTTGGATTTTTAAAATAATTTTATTCCAGTCAAACTATTTTTTCCCTTGCGCAATGGAGCAAAGCATCAGTACTTTGCTTCCTGTTCCACTAGGAAGCAAAGCACCCAAGTCTGTCTGACCTGCCCATAGATATTGGGCATTTCCGCCTCTGCTAGTTCATCATAGAGAAACTGGTGTGTTTGGGTTTTTTAATATGAATAAAATTTAAGTTTATATCAGTCAACAAGGTGTCCATGAACTTGTGAGCCCTTGTGGCCAAGAAGGCCAATGGAATCCTGGAGTGCATCAGGAAGAGCATTTGGTCAAGGGAGGTGATCCTGCCCCTCTACTCAGCCCTGGTAAAGCCACATCTGGAGTGCTGTGTGCAGTTCTGGGCTCCTCAGGGCAAGAGAGACATGGAGCCCCTGGAGCTGGTCCAGCAGAGAGCAACACAGACGATTCAGAGACTGGAGCATGTTGTATGAGGAAAGGCTACAGGAGCTGGGCCTGTTCAGCCTCGAGAAGAGAAAACTGGGAGGGGACCTCATCAATCTCTGTCAGTATCTGAAGAGAGAGTGTCAGAGGATGGAGCCAGGCTCTGCTACATGGTGCTGAGCAATGGGACAAGAGGCAATGGACAAAAACTGAGACACAGAAAGTTCCACCTGAACATAAGGAAGAACTTCCTTATTGTGTGGGTGACCATGCACTGGACAGGTCGCCCACAGAGGTTGTGGAGTCTCCCTCACTGGAGATGATTAAAAACCATCTGGACACAATCCTGGGCCATGTGCTCTGGGATGACCCTGCTTGAGCAAGGAAGTTGGACCAGATAACACACTGTGGTCCCTTCCAACCTGACCCATTCTGTGATTCTGTGTGTGTAATATAAATAATCTCTATCCCTATTTTTCCTTCCCTAAAATACATGTGTGAGAATATGAAAGGAGTTGAGGCAAGTTATACCTTTTCTAAAAATACATCGATATTAAAAATATACAGATGTTTGTTTTATAGCTCACTAATTTGACTGGCCAGTTGCCTAGTGTTTTACATCATAATGTCTCCTGGATAAGGACCATGCCCTCTTTTTGGTGTCTAGCACACTGGAAGTTTGTAGTTTATTTTTAGGTAGTAATTCTAGTAAAGGGGTAAATTAAGAAACATAATCAAGAAATAGATGAAAAGGGCTACCAAGATGTCTATGTTAAAAACACTTCCATTCATGACATCTTCCCAGAGCTCATTGTTTTTCTAGCGTAACTCTGAGCAAAATGAAAATAATTTATAACTGATTGCATTGTCTTGAAGCCCAGAATGTGACTTAGAAAAACAATTTGGGATCACAATGAAAATAGCTCATTACCGAAGAAGTTGAAGTAACACCAGATTTAATCCATCATCTATTCATCTGCCAGTAAAATTGTGCCTTGCATGAATTTACTGCTCTGCCTTTCCAATTCTGCAAGTTAATACATACGGAAAATTTATTTTAAAAGATCATAGAAATATTGTGCTGGCATTAATCAGAGAGATTTTGTCCTATCGGAAAAAAAAAAAAAAATCACCATTTCAGGGGTGCTGCACTCAAATAGTACTGACATGCTCTGAGGGTATAGGAAATGTCTGGAAGTTGTTCAATGCAGCCTGGACTTTTTTTTTGCATTTGAAATGAAAGCTGAGCTGTTCAATCATGAATGAGAACAATAGTGGCTTTTAAAGGAATGTAGTTGGGAAGGTTGGCTTTTATTGGCAGTTTGTGCAAGGTCTGTGCTTCCAGAGTGCTGTCAGATACAAGCCTGGAGTGACTGAGGAGCTGGACCCGCTCTTTTGTGCTGCAAAAACTCAGATTTGGTCTTGCGGTGTGCAGACCATGATAGTGGCACCAGCCCAGCAGTAATCAAAGACAGACAGGAAAGAGAAGAGTCTCCTCTGGAAAGGACACTGTAAAATTGAATTATAAAACAAAATGTGCAGATTCCACTTGGCTGGGTGGAAAAGTCCACTGTTTTTCTGTTGTTGCAATAAGGTTTTAATTAACGGTAGGTTCTGGTTATATGTATTACAGACACTGCATCTGGATGGTACTTAGGTAAGTGACTAAAAGTAGGACTTTCCCAAGATTTCAGAGGGAAAGTTTTGTATAGGATTTTTTCTTGACAGATTTGAAGCTTCTGTGAAACTAAGACAAAAAAGGAAATATTCAGCAATTCATTGACTGCTGCTGACCAAAAACTGGATTAAATCTGTTCAATTATTTAATGTTTCTCCTAAAAGAAAGTCAGAAATATGCATGAAGGAGCAAATAGTTCCCAGAATAGGGAATCAAAAAGCATTAGGCAGGTCACAGCACATTCAGATGCGCTGCAGTAATATCCTGAAGAAGGAAGCCTGGCAGGCAGAATTGTTATAATTTTATTATTATTTATATTACCATCGCCCCCGAGGAGACCCCATTGTGCTACAGTTCCTCAGGCCCATCTCAGAGCTTTTGACCTGCTCTCCACCAACCTCTTTTTCAAAATCATGTTCTGCAAGAAGGATACTGCAAAAAATATGAAATACAAATTAGACATATTGTTACCAGACTCTTCCATGTCATTTGTTTTTTAAATAGAAATGACCACTATAATGACTACGTAGTGAAAAGGTATAAAAGTCAATATTGGAAACTCAAACCTATTGAAAAGCAATTGTTTTTAAATAGAAAGAATGTTTAGGTGATCTGAGTACATTGCAAGGTATTGAGAATTTCCTTCCTCATCTTGGCATTTTTTTCTGGGACTTAAACTCCAAAGCCAGTAATCTATTCTTTCCTAGAAACCATGTTCTCCCAAAGCATCCTTTGATGTTATAGAGTTTTTCACCCAGTCAGTACAGAATGGTATTTATGAGGACATATTACAGATATACTGCCACATTTCCACCACATGTGTGTGTACTGAACTATCTTTCTCTTCTAACATGACAGCTTTATCTCAGAACAAGTTTCTGAAACTCCCTCTTACCTTGTAAATTCCTTAGATGCAGTTGTATGATGTTGAGTTTTATGTAAAGAAACAGACATACATTGCAGGATTTAAAAATTCCTTTTATCCTGTTGGGTTGAACACATTAAGTAACTTGAAGAAATCAAAAGCAACCTGTCCTTTACTGTAATATTTCTGGAATCTCAGCATATGCAAGAGTATACATGTCAGAGGTTAAAAAAAAAATCTATCTGTGGTTATAGTACATTTGGTAAACAGAAAATCAATTTCTATGAAATCAATTTCTTGGTTCTTCAGTTGGAAAATTCAATAAAATTAAATCTCTTTATTAGTAATGTTTATTTTCTTTACAGTAGAACTACAAATCCTGGCTAGACCCTATTCTGCTAAGTTTCATATAAAAGTAGTCTCACCCTAGAAAGTCCACAGCCTACATTCATGCACAGATAAGAAAGCCACATAAAGGAAGCACATAAATATGAAAAACCAGTGGAGAAAATAAACAGAATACACAGAGGAGGCCAATTCTCCATAAGCATTAGCTTTAAATCCTTGGTTGTCATTGTCTGTAATTGATAGGCTTAATTACAGGGTAAAAGAAAGTAATTTTAACATCATTATAATTTGATTCCTGATGTTTATCTGGTGTTGGCCGAGTGGGAGCCTGTAATGTATAAAGGCTACAAAATCCTGATCAGGATTTTGGGAATGAGTTGAAAGGGGTACATACTTCACAATATAAGGATTTGTTTCATTCCCTTCTCTAGATTCTCTGCATCTGTGGTCCAGTTGCCAAGTGGGATTATGTAACTCATTCCGTCCTTAAGCTATGTGAGACGAGCCCAGGTGGCCTCAGCCTCAAGAGGAGAGTGGAGGGCTTCTTACCCAGGTGCTTGTACAGTGTTCAGAGAAGCTGGTCTCTGTCCCTGATGGGATGAGGCTATGACCTCTAGGCATTCTGTTTGGGCTTGGGCCCCTGATTCTGGAGATCTCTTGGAGATGTTGATTTACCTTCCTACAGAAGTCAGGCTCTTGGGAAGTTATATATATCTGTACCTTTTTTCCAGAGCAGAACTAAGGTACCTCCCTATATATGAGAACTGACAATTGCACTTTTAATATATCAGTTATTAAATCAAAACTGCCTTTTTATTAAACAAACATTCTGACTCTTTATTGAGCACAGAAGCTGTAGACGTCTCAATAGTTTTGCTTGTTTTTACAGAAACCAAAGAGAAAATCTCTTTTCATTTGAAAAAATATAAATAAATTCAAACAACCTGAGTTATAGCCTCTGCCACTAAAGTTAGGAATGTTATGTAATGCATTAAAAATGAAAACCTTTATCCAACAGAGATGAATATTTTATATGAACATTAAAATAGGTGTGGTTTTACTACATTCCACTGCTTTAATAATACAATAGACCCCTAAACATACTGGAGTAGGGTAAGTCAGCATGATGCCTGCTTTATACTGCTGAAATAACTCCCAAGAATAGTAATGAATGCGATCTCAGTGGATGCACCATAAATCATATTCTAATGAATTTTCCCATTTGAATGGCCGGTTGGCAGATGAACGTGGCTACATAAAAGGGGAAGCTGGGGGAATGAAAGTACAACAGAGTCTGTTGTTAGGATATTGTTGCTAGCAATAAGTTCTTGCCTGTTTTATATGAAGACATCCAGAAAATGGTATTTCAGTAGAATGTACTGCTTCACCTTCTGATGTCCCTTCGCTGAAACTTGGGAAATTGGAAAAAGAGGAAACAAGGCCTCCAAAAGAATAACAAAAGGAATGAGAACATTTATTCTTCAAAATCCAGCAATTTTCATACAGTTACCTCTGAGGATCAATGCATTTGTTGATTTTCTGGGAGTATTCCCTAAGTATTTTCTGTAAGGGCATCCACCCAGGATCTCTGAAATGTTATTATGCAGTAATTCTCTCTTATTTGTGGAAACAGACTCTTAATTTTCTAAGTGTTTTAGTTGTCATATAAAAATTATTCTTCATGAGTTGTTAAAAATATTGTCACCAAAGTTGTCATCTGCATTCCATGACCAAGTCCTCTGCTGTTGCAGAAGACACTATAATGCTTCCAGTTAAACTTATTCAAACTAAGTTTGGTAGGGGTCAGGGTAGATGTTCATATAAACACAGAAACACTAGTGCTTTTCTCTGCAAAGCTGTATTGTAGTTTCAGATATCCTTACTATGTGTGTGGTTAGGGACCAACAGCACTTTTACTGATAGGGGATTAAATAAAATTGTTCTGATGTTTTTATTCTTTGGAGGAAACTGAAGATTTATATTACAGGTTAAGAAAGTGTGGCTAGACAGACTTTATGATAGTTTTGCCATTGGTACTGCCTTGTTTAAAATTGTTTTTACTGAGAGTGATGCTCAATGAATATAATACCTTGTTTTACAGGCTGTTTCTTAGGATATTTATGTGCTGACTTTCTTCAGTAGAAAGAAGTTTTTTGAATTCAGATTATTATTACAGGAGACAGAAGTGGTTGTCTGATTCTGAAAATTTTAAACTGAGGGTTTGCTTTTCTCTCTCATTGTTTTTAAAAGGATCAATATCTCAGAAAGTATGTGGGAGAAAAGATAAATGATATGGATGTGGGAGTTTTTGTGTAACTTTTTGCTATGATTAGGGAAGTAGACCATAATAAAATGAGAACAGAGCTTACCATTTTCTTCCACCAGTTCAAGACCACCATAGCAGTGTGAGAAAACAGGTATGGCTCCGAAGCAGCACTTCAGAAAGAAAATAAATAGAAAGCTAAATTAAAGCATACAAGTTTCTTACTAGTTCTTCACAGACATAATCTCAAAGCCCTGTAAGTCAAAGGAGAAGATAAGAGATGGAGTGATTGGTTGGCATTCATCCCAGGAACTGAGCTGCATATAATTGGATTTCATTAGTCTTCCTTTCCTAAAAATTGAGGATATAAAAACAAAAAGCCTGTTCTTTTCCTATAACCTTTTATTTTACATTTTAGCAATCTAAAAGTTATCTGTTTTCATCTGATTTGGGTAGAGCCATGTGAAGTGTTATATACACATCAGCTAACATCTTTAAGACACATTAAAACTTTTAAGGAGGTATTAGATTAAAAAGATATTTGAACACAAAAATTTTATTAAGAATGTCGAAGCAAACTTTCTACAATTGTATATTTCCAAACAACTTGGTTTGTTGCTTGTGTTAATATTTGAACAAATAAATATTTTATTGCCAAATTTTGGTATTAACTTCTTTCAATATGGCATCATCTTCTCTGGACTGTTATGTGGACTGGAAGACTTAGGCTCACTGATGTATTATCTGTCCGGAAGAGATATCACCATTGGTCTTTCTTTTTACAGTTTTGGATATTTCGATATTAAATGGTTCAGTAAATATGGAGAAATGGTGACACCCATTTAGGCAGTTGCTCTAGGTTTTGCCAAGTGGGTCAATCCTTAAAACTATGGGAACCCCTATCTGTATACACAGGTCCTATAAGAAAATCATGTGCTCACATCAAACTCTCTTTTGAAAATATGGAGAATTCTCACAGATCATTTTTCTTAGTGAGCCTGGCCTGTTTCAACAGTTCTTTGTGTGAGTCTGCACTTCCAGAGAACTGTCTGGGAAGTAAGATAAGGATGCTAAGACATAAACTGACTGCCTTATTGCAGCACCAGTGCTGTGGCCAAAGTCTTATTAGATGCACCACATATTTCTAGCAATTTTCCTCTACACATTCTAAATGACTAAGATAGTGATTCTCTGCCACTAGCTTTCATGGTTTTTTTAGAATTTTGTAGTCAATTTTCCCACTCTTTTTCCTTTTTTTTTTTCTACAAAATCTTACCTCTTCCAATAAACTGTGACAAGGAGACTTTTCATTTTTATTAAAAGGCAAATTACAGAAATGGGACTTTTAAAGCTTATATTCACATGGTTGAATCTAGAGATGTGAAAAGGTGATCTAAAATGAAGATATTAAAGTGATATTGTTGCCTTTTTACTTGGCTTAGATTTGAGGTTAAGGTTCTTTGTTTCTCCTGTAGCAGACAAGACAACACTAACATCTAAAACACAGCAAGGAGCTCAATGACTTAGACAGCTTTGCATTTAAAGAGGAACGTCTGGCAAGACTTCCATATGGATTTGACATCTACGTGAAAAAAAAGGATAAACCAAAAAAAACAAAGAAACCTCCCCACTCCCAGATATCTGGAGTCTGTACTTATATTTACAACTCAGGCCCATTACTAAGATAAGATGATGGCGTGAACTGAATTGGAGAAACAAATAGAAGATATTTGTTTTTAGGACTGTAACCCTGTTTCAGCTTTTACTGGGTTGAGAGGAAAGGAGGTAAGCATAGAGAAATAGAAGTGATTTTTTTTTCCTCTGCAATAAATGTCAGAGGCAACCTTTGTATTTCTTTATTTAAAAAAAAGGAAAAAAATCTAAAAAGTCCCAGAATAGAGAACTTTTTTGCAGGCAAAAGTTCTCTTTATTATAAAAGAGATACTATATACTACTTTACTACTAATGTAGTTCCCTTTACTACATTTCTGAGTAGAAACTGCAGAGGCATAAACAGAAGAAATATAGAAACTCAGAAATTCTTCCAAATCTTGCAAAATAAAGAAATAGACAAAAAGGAAAAGAAAACATGAGAAGTCTGGAGTCACACTGTGTTTTCCTGTACTCTGTCAGTCTCAAAACCACACCCAAACCTGCAAAATTGTTCAATAAACAGCCTTAGAAGTGCTGATTGTCATAGAACCCCACCTGTACCCAACAGGGTCACCTTCACAGCTCAAACTGAATTCACTGTGAATGTGAGACAATTAGAATAAGCTTTTAATGAGCAGCATAAATTTACAGTCTCTTCCTTCTGTTTCAATGACATGTTGGCTTACTGATTTATTTTCCAATCCAGTTTCAGGTTTGGATTCAGTGTCTGGACTGAAGGAAGCAGCAACAGTTGTTCATGATGTTTTCTTTCTCATTCCTCCCTTTTATTTGTGATCAGCCCTTATCCTTTCCTCTTCCTGATGAAGCCCCAAGTGCAGGGTTAATTGTTTCAAAGCAACAAAGAGATTACTTGACTCAATTAAAACACATACACACACACAAGTCTTGTTTTATTTATGGACTTCTTGGTTTTGTTTTTTTTTACTTTCTATTTCAGGAGCTTTAAGTTGATTTTGCCTCAGACTGTACAAGTGAATTATAAGTAATTGCTTTATTATTTTTTATTCAGTGTCTTTCCAGAACAAAGTAAAGTGCATTTTCTTCTTACAAACCACAATTTTCTCAAAAGTCTGCTCTGCGATGATGTTTTGGAACAGGAGGACCCAGTAGAGATCTGCCCTGCTGGCTGAGGTATGACAGCTCAGTATTTTGTAAGATGATCTTTTGCATAAAATCTCAAGCTGTTCCAGCTGGCTTTTTTGACGGTGTCCATATGGAAAGGAGAAGCAGCAGCTCTGAGAACAGGCTGTTTCCAAGCCTGGTGTGTGCTACTGCCGAGCACTTGGCCATACCTACGTCTCAGTTCCCCTGCTACCTTTTTATCTGCCGATGGTTATTGCAGATCACTCCCATGCCCCTGCATGTCACATGAATAACATGGTAAGGTTTTGGAGCACTGGAGTAGGTCCTGAGAGACGCTAAGCAGTTAAGATATGAGCATAAGATAATGGTAAAGTGGGAGCAGCTGGAGGAAGCAGACTGATCTCAGTATCACCCAGAGCTCTCTCCAACACTGCCCATTATTCTTTCCTGATATATCTGGCATGCTAAATTTATTGGAGACTGGCTTCTGCAAGAGGGACAAAGCATATTTTTATGGTAGTCTGTCAGTTCAGTGGTGATCTAGATGAACCTGGGTTAAATTTAACAAAAACCACATAAGCAGATCCTAGAACTCCTGGTCCCTACAGACAAGGTATGTGTCAGGAGAAGTCAGAGTTGCACATTGCACAAGCTCAGGATTTGGGTTTGATTTGGCCTAGGAAGTGCTTGGGTGAGATTTAACCTAGAAGAAAGCTTAGAAAGTTGTCTCACTTCTTCAGAACTGGCTTGTTTTCAAACAGCTTCTGTTGTTGCAGGACCATCTGACATATTTGGTACATTACACCTTAGCAGACTGCGCAATAAAAAATTGACTTAAAAGGAATTTTTAGATTACCTTTGAAAGAAGTAAATGCTAAATAGACATATTTTTGATAGTAAATATTTCATAAATATTTTGTGGTGTTTTTGAGAAGAAAAAAGCGATCTTCATTGTTCTGTTTTTCATCCTCCAACAGACTGACAGAAAGAAATTGTTACAACACTGTGGAGGTGTTGTATAGCAGCACTTGTGCAATATCAATGTCCAAGGTTCATAAAATCATTTGCAGCTTTCAGACTCCAATATCTCAGGAGAGATTTTGTTTTCACTTTTGATTTTTAAGAAACTGTACACTGCTAAGAGCTGAGGGAGAGAATGAGAAATGACCCCTAAAGGCCAAAACCTTTTTTTTTACAAGAAATTAACATATGTTTTGTGTTTTCTCAATACTGACACTCAAAATATAATATGTAAATGAAATGTACAGTTGCTTTGGTTGCATAATAATAATAATGACATTTTAACAGGGTTAAAACATAGATATATTTTGAGCAGTCAAGCCCTGTAGTAAAACAGATGTGTTTTTTCTTTCAGCATATGTGAACCCCCAACTGTGTGCATTTGTTATGGCAGAGGAAGATGTTGATTTACTGTAATTTTTAATACATATAAAAATTATATATAACTACATATACATGCATAATACATACCTGTCTAAAATTGTAGTATAAGTTCCTTCTTCCCAAATTGGATTTTACTGAACTTAAATGTTGAATCAGAATTTCTCCATATGGTAAATTATGAAACTCCAGTTTCATTCTAAGGATGCTGAATTTGAATTTTCCTCCACACAACCCTCCCAGGCCAACACTGGTAACTTTGCAAAAACATTTTTCATAAAATGTCATTTTTGAGGGCTGACTGTTTATGAAGTGAGACCTTTAGCTGAGAAGTATGGCAATGCACAAGAATTGTTTGCCATTGAAGTTGCTTGTCTGTGGCAGCAGCTACCGTGAACGTGGCCAGCACACGGCTTTCAGAACCGGTGAAGCTGATGATGTGTGACAGTATTCCATGTTATTACTTCAGCAGTTATGAAGGTGATGTGCCCAGCAAAGAATGGGCTACATGGGATTTGCCTTGCACTCCAACCTGTGCAGAGGGACAAAGCAACACTTAATAGAGGATCCCTTCAGAGGTATTTCAGATAAGCATGGTGTACTGATGGTCATTTAATCCCATATTTATGCCCACCTGGAATAGCCATTGCCCCACTCAGCAGGATGTCACTGTGCTCTCATCATTATTCAGTGGTGTCTGACACTTTCTGCTTGTTCGTTGTAAGTCACAATACCATAAGGTGGAAAGCAGGGAAAAAAACAGGCTTTGTGCTTTTATTTATAGAAAACTTAATAGCATTTTCACACCATTAAATTTCTCCTGTAGATATAAGCCATCAAAAATTTATTGTAGATGTTTGTTTAAGTTATATTTGTCTTTACTCCCACCCTGCTTTTAAACAATTGAGTTTGTATTTTTAAGATATTGGACAAGAAATAGTAGCAAATGGCAGGCTGTGGAAGTTACAAAGCCTGGTCATGCATTTGTCCTCAGAAACTGGGTAAATTCGTCAAGACCTAAAGATTAGTACTTCTAAATCTTATATTTTTAAACATAGTAGAGTGGAAGCTAGATTTACATAGATGCCTTCAGTGCTTTAGTATTTCTGTGCCTGTGTCACTGGACACTTAAATTTGGACATTTACACATACAAAATTCATGTATAAGCAGACACACCCAGACACTTCAGACCAAGACATTTTTTCTGAGCAAGCTTAGTAAAAGTGATTGAATTTCCATTCAAGGATGCCAGAAACATTTTCCACATTTCCTAAATAGTGTAAGAGACCACTTTTGAGTTATATGGTTCAGCATGCACTAGAAACCTAGTTTACCAGTAAGTTTCTGAATCTGAGCTTTTCCTGACTGTTGATTTCAACTTTTTGTTTGGAAGATACAAAGTTGTAATGCAATAAGCAGTTTCAGTTTCATTCAAGGTATGTCCAAAATCTACTTTCTTGTGTTCCTTAAAAAAGTTTGGATACCCTCCCTGGGTCTGTTTCTGTAAATAATTCAGGGTAGTGACACAATATTCAAGGCTGTGGCAAAAAACACTTTTTGAAATTGTTACATAATTTACTGACTTTCCTCCTAATGTGGTACAGGGTAACACAATGTGTATGTTCATTTGGTACAAGGGTTAGTGAGTATTTGAATTAATCTCAAACATGCTTATATCCAGAAAAGGCTTATATTTCAGAATAACTGGAGAGTTGCTCTGTTGAAACAGACAATTGATGAGCATTGCAGAGTGTTCAGGGCTTATGAGTTTGAAAGTGAGTTTCCTTGGGAAGATGCATTTATGGAGAAATTGATAGCCAGTATGGACATATGCTAGGGCTGATTCTAGGAGAATATTGACCTACAAAGATAATTGATTGTATATATACACAAAACAAATCTCAGGTAGGAAGAGGGTTCATTGCAAGTGATGTAACTGAGCAGATATAAACAAGTTCCTTAAAAAAAAAAATCAAGAAATGTTCACCCATTTCTGCAAGTGGGAGGTGGGAAAGGAGAGTGGGGGACATCAGGAGAGATATGGCAGCATATGGCATCCTCTGTATGGATCTCTGCAGGCGACCACACCCTCCAAAGAGCAGCAAACACAGCAGCTGCCAGGCAGGACATGGCCATGGCCACCCCTGGGCTTCCAGAGACAAAGTCAGGGCACTCATGCCTCAAAGTAAAAAGCTCCAACAGACACGAATACACTGTGAAAGATGCAGCTCTCACAAACTTCCCAGGGGCTAATTTTTGTCACCTTGGCAAGCGCTGATAAAGTTCCAAGGTGCCACAAACAAGTTGCTACTTGTTTTATCTCTTGTTTCTAAAGGTAAAACTTCAGTTTCTCAGCACTGTAGATCTCAGTTAAGCAACCCCAGTTAATCAAGCTCTCCAATCCCTTAAGAGGATCCAATTCTACAAGGACCCTGATGAGTTAAAGTCTTACTTTAGAAGTCACAAAGACAAGGGTTTTTTATATTAAAAAGTCAGATCATCTGGTTTATTTATAGTGGGAAAATATGTGAATTGTTGACCTTTTTTGTTAGATTTTTAAATTTCCTCTTCTTCTGTATCTAGGGATATAACAAGGTCAAAAAAACTTTAGGAGAGATATGTGGAAAAGGAAGGTAGCAGTACATAACAGAAGGGCCCTTTTTAAAAATAAAAACTTGGAGGAGTGTTTGGCACAAAATGAATAGGACAGGAGTCCATACATAGAAGACCCAATCATTAAGATTGAGCACAAACAAAAGAACCAAGAGAGAAAGCTCTGCCTGTCTCAATATGAAAGACCCAAAAGGTTTAGAGCATGAATGCAAATCTGGGATATCTGCAGACCACAATGACATGAAAACTGAAAGAGGAAATTCCTGAGGGTCAGCATGCAACTTTCCGGGATTATTCTGTTTGTGTTCTAGGACTTATAAGCCACTGTCATTAACAGCTGTCTCCTGATAACAACAGCTTTCAGAAATATATGGGACAGTCAATGCCCAGTAGATAGGAGCTCAGTAAAAAGGCAGTAAATTATTTGCCATTTGGCATGCTCCGAGAGTGACATTCCATCACTCTCTCTGCAGATGAGTTTCCCGCCAGACCCATCTTATTTCCCAGTTTATTGCTTCACAATTATTCATTACATGTTAAATGCCATGGAAACAACTCTACTGTGAAATTATGTTTTTAGTTATTTCCATGCTGCAACTCTGAAATTGAGGTAATGGTTACTGGAACTAGCAAGATAACCAAAGATGATTTTACCTGCTAAATATTCAGTAAGAAAGCTTTTTGAGAGATACCACAGCACATACAAACCAACTTTAGATATAACCAGTTTCAAAGCCACCAGTATTTTAGAAAAATTTTGAATTTTCTGAATATATTAAATGCCTACCTATAAAGCACTGTAACAGTCAGTTCAGGACACATCACATTATTTTCAAGCATTAATTGGTCTTCATCAGGCCGCGGGAAACAATTAAGAATGTCTTTTAAAGCCTAGGAAGAATTTTCACATTGTTATATGAAAATAATACTGTTCACAAAAGGATCCATTTTGAACACAAATGTTCCCACAGCTCAGCCAACTCAATTTGTTTCACTGTTTTAGTGCCCAGTATTATAATGATCATACAGTTATGTTGTTTATTATCTTCTCGGGGAAGAATTTTTAAACTAAAAAAATTTTAAACTAAAAAATACTTGTCAGTCATCGTAAAAAAAATAACCAAAGCAGAAGAGATCCTGTAATGTAATCTGCAAGATCTGTTGTTACAGATATGTAATTTGTTGTTCTTATGAGGATCTCTGACACATGAAGGGTTCAGCACTAGAGGACGAGAGGAAATGAAGGTGGCTTTTTGCAGAGCAACTCTAACTCTAGACCAAAGCACAGCTGAAATGCTCATGGCTGTGTGTGATACTCTTCTACTTCTCAGCACCACAGGACACAGGTGACTCTGGGGTTGCCTCAAACCGGAATTCTAAAAATCTTTAAATGCATAATATTAAAGGATTTAAGGCTCTCCCAAGATTTATATACATCTAGAATGAGACGAGACAAAATCAAAAGTTTGAGGATTTATGCTTTGGACTTGGAAGCACCAGCAATTTTTTTTTCTATGCAACTATTCTCTACATTGCAATAAGCTCAGATGAAGAAATATCAAAAACCTACTTGCATGGAAGGTGTTTAGAGCTAAAACTTTTTAAAACTGAACCTAATATTCTTATCTTTTTACAAGGATGTTTAAATTAAGGAATTGGATTCAAGCTAATCTTTGATTTGAATGTATCTTAAAATACATACTTTTATTTATTTATTTATTGATGGCATGTTTCCATCCAGAAGATAAACAACATCAGGCACTTAACATGCAGTTGCAAATAAACAAAGCTAATAAATATGTCATTTGCACTTACATAATATGTTTGAAATAAATCATCCCAACAAGCATGTTTTAAAACATGACAGCTGTCACATTTTGGTCTGAAGACAGGGGCCACTAGGGGCCACCATACACCTCAGAAAAAATGGATTTCTTTCCCAGGGGAAACGCTTAACGCACATTCCACTTGTACGTAACTGACTTTACATTTCTCATTAAATTTATTTTTAAAATTTCCAAAATTTGCAAAGAAATGGTTTTTAAAAAGACAATCAGGTAATTAAGTTTTCCTTTCTATCTCATTGACTTCCATGGGCAGAGTTGTATACATCTGCATGACAAAAGACAGAAGGCTGGGAAGCAGTAAGTGATGAACTAACTCCATGTTAGTTAGGTGCGTTCTCTGTGAACTATTTCTGGATAAGAAGAACCGTGTTCAGCATTAGTTTTCAAAGTCATCAAAATAGTAAAGTAGTCTGCTTTGTGTTTTCAAATATGTGTATTTTGAGAGAAGGCCATATGATTTCGGCAAGGAATCGTTTATGCTGAAGGTGTAATTGGAGTTACAAGGCATTGCAAATACTTTCATTGGAGTTGGGTCTTCACTTGAGGTTGTTATCAAATAGATACTTATTTTTAAGTAAAATGTCTGGTTCTGTCACTCTGCTAACTACTTACAGTAGATGCAATTTCTGCAGGAATCACAGCAAAAAAAAAAAAAAATTTAAAAAGTTATCTTGTTTCTTTGGCAGAGGCTGCATATACATAATTTCCATCTCCACCCCTTCTCTTTACCCACACAATAATCCCAGTTGAATAGTAATTGACAACACAGAGCATCCTGTAAGATTGAGTCATCTGTTAGTGTTAGAAATAGCAGATCCCTGAAGTCCTGAGTAGAAAGAATTTTTTAAACCACTAAACCATTTAGCATTATTATATCTACATATATAAGCACAGTTGCATATTTGGGCAGATATTCAGTCCTTATGTATGTTGACACTATGATTCCATTGGACCCAGAAAAACTATCTCTATGAATTAAGATTTCTGGTTACCTTCACATTTCTTTATGGGTTTCATGTGAGAAATGATAGCAAATTTCTAATATAAGCTACGAGAATTCAGACACCAGATAAAATCTTTTTTCTTTTTCCTTTTCCTTTTGCGATATCCTGCACAGATTTTTCATTCTCAGAATTCCTACACTTAGGGCAAGATCTTAGCCACAGTGGAAGTTTTAAAAATACTAATTTATATCCATTAATATTTCTCAAGTAAGTTCATGTGGCATTCACTGAAGTAATAATGAGACCTCTATTAAAATGAGGACAAATCTTGCATTTTTTAATTTCTTCCCTTTTTTTTTTTTCTATTAAAAATAGTTCTTTAACTGAAAGCTACCTGTCTTCTGGTTATTTCTTGATCTCTATGTTCAACCAACTGTTTTGCAGAACAGAACAGCCTTCAGTGCCTTTGTCTTACTAGAGAATCCTAGAGACAAAGAATAATTTATTTAGAGGCCTAGATGTGCTGTTATGCTATGATTCATACTTGCAGAGCATATCAGTTTTCAACTGCTACTCCTTTGACAGTGTGAGATGGTCAAAGAGGGGAATGAATTTTCCTTAATATTTATGGTGTTTCTCCTGATGTAAGAAAAATTTAATGCATGAAATTAATGACAATGCTAAACTTGTACTGAAGCTTTTAGTCACTAAGGTTTTGTTAAGTCACTGATGATCTCTACAATGCAGCATGCTCACATTCATGACCTGTGCTCTCAGAGGTAAAATTCAAGGATCAAATATAATGAAAACAGACTGCCTCTAAGAAGAGTGGGTGACTCATAAGAGGGAAAGAGATCAAATATTGCTTCTGCATGTTCCTTATTGTCTCTAAAGTCAGAACCTCAGTGTTAAATCATAGCCTAAAAGTAAGAAATATTAAACTGTTGCCAAGTGTATTACTCCAGGACAATTACAGACTGGTGAATTCTGGCATAAGATACTGTTCAAGACATAAATCATAAGGAGGGGGTAGCAAAAGCATTTATGATTTATTATAGAGTAAATGCTGTTTTTCAGTGGTATAATACATGTATCAGAAATGATGTCCTGGATTTTCAAAGGATCCTCTGGATATTAAGCATCAAGTTCTTGAAAGTGCTCGGCAGGATTTGAAGATTGTACTCCCCTAAGAGCCAAATGTTGCTTGCATATTTGAAAGGGTACATATGTGAGGGAATAGTTGTGGGAAAAGCAAATTACAGAAATTTTACTCACTAACTTTTCCAATGCCACCTTCTATCTCTTGTTTTTTCTTAACTTCCTGCAGCTTTTATTTTTGAGACTTTTCCTCCAGACATAATTTTTCAGTGAATTTTTATTTTTTCTTCACATGAATGTATAACCTCTGCTATTTAGCAGAACTTTTTATTCCTTTTCTACCCCCTGTTTACCAGAAACTGCTCAGTTCATTTACTTCCCTTACATTCCTTTTTCCCAGACTGACCCTTTGGCTTACCTGTCTGTGTACACCATTATGTCTTTCTACTAGTTTTTCTCTTTCTGATTCCAACAACTTGCACAGGTTTGACGTAAGGATCAGTGAATAATTTTGCATCTTTTCCCCCATTAAATAACTTCTCTGTTCAGTGTTTCACTGCACATCAACTTCCCCCAACCTCTCTCTGCTGCTCCTGAAGGGAGAGATGACCCTCTGACCCACATACAGCAAGCTGGAACTCCCTTTTACACAATCATAGCAAAACATTCCTTTTTTGTGTTTCCCAGAGGAAGTGAATGAGTTATAATAATGAAGGGAAGGGAGAAGCTGCCAGTTGTTTCCACCTGGAAATATTTTGTTTGGAAGGAGAAGGGTTACTGTATTATTAGGAAAGGATGCTGTGCTATTCTGAGATGTCAAAACAGGAGGAGGGTAAACAATATAATTTTTTATTTCCGTATTTGCAGATATGGGAGACAATCTGTCTCATTAGTACTCTGGACTCAGAAGCTGGTTATCAAAATCCACATTTTTTCAGGGATTTAAGTTTGTACTTTGGACTGGAAAAAACTCACACTGACCTTTCTGAAGTTCAGTCACCTACTTCACTTGTGGCCACATCTCAAACATGTCTGCAGGATGTCTGTATTTTTCCATTGATGAACCCAGGGGCCCAAAAATCAGCTGCTAAGGTTGTTTCTAGGCCCATGTGAGTGGACACTGACAGTGCTCACAGCAGGAGAAAGCTGTGGAGCAAGGCTCTGTGTGATACAGGCAGGGGCTAACAAGATATCCTACTGTTAGATGCAGTTTTATCTCTGCTGTGTTCACATATTCTCTTAGCATCACTTCTCAATTTTAGATAGGGATGAGGCCTTGCAAAGTAACATTTTTCTTCACATTTTGTAGAGCAGATGAATCTGAGATGTAGATCAGCTCCTTCATCCCCTCTGGTAAGGTAAAAAGTTCAACATTTTTCTCCTTTTTTCCATTCATCTCTGCACAGATCAAAATTTGATTTATCAATTCCGTACCACTGCAGCCAGCCTTCGGGCCAGGTTTATTCAACTGCTGTCAGAGCAGCATGTGTTACCTTCACCTCCCACACACTGATCCGAGCCCCTGCTGCTGTGGGCAGCTGGGACCCATCAGGTACCACTGCCAGGTCTGAGCAGCCAGTAACAGGACCTCTCCCGGGGGGAAAAAGGCACTGTGGTGTTACTTGATTCAGGAGGCCAACATTGCTTTGGCTCTTTCTGCCAAAGGAAAAAAAAAAAAATTGTGATACTCTTTCAAATCACTCTTAGAAAGAAGCTATCAGGTAGGCAAAGAAAAAAGATTAAGTATCCTAATGCAAAAAGCATGAAGGTAAGACATTGAGAGAAAGCAACAAAGTAAATCCCTTTCCCATTCCCTTTCCCATTCCCTTTCCCTTTCCCATTCCCTTTCCCTTTCCCTTTCCCATTCCCTTTCCCTTTCCCATTCCCTTTCCCTTTCCCTTTCCCTTTCCCTATCTGCTCATCTGCAGGCTTTTTCTTGATTTTATACTCTTTTCTAGAAAAAGTCACCTGCAAAGTGTATGTGTTCAGCAGAGGTTACGGTCATTGTGGCTATGATGACTGCTTACAGCATCTGCTTTATGCTGATATGTTAGCTCAAAAACAACCACTAAAATTCAGATATTTATATATATTTATTTATTCAGATAGCACTGAATAAATAAAAACACAAAGGGCAGAAAAAAAAAATGGCACACCAACAAATAACAAATTTGCTCACCCCATCTTAGCTCTTGGCACCTGAAATTGAAGACAAAGTTTGCAGCTTTGAAGAGTGCTGAATTAATGAAATTCTACTGTTGAACACCATGTTCATAACAAACTGTTAAGATGGCATGATCTTATTATCACCTGGGGAGTGAACTGTAATTCCTACGCATTTACGGTGGCAGACAGGATTAATTATGTCAAGCTATGTACATTCATCAGTGCTGAAGGATTACATATATTTATATCAATCAGACTGTTTATACCAGGTTAGTTTTAATACTACACCATGATATTAAACTCTCCTCCTAATTAAGTAAATTTGGTTGTTGAGCTAAACTGGTTAGAGATTAAATAAAAAGGTGTTGCCAATGTTATTTTGATCAGGAGATAATTTTCACTAATGAATTCACATGCTATATGTTGTACCTAATCGGTGTTTATTTTCCCTGGGTTATGGTACATTTTCTATTAGTGTATTGAACAGCACCAGTTATTAGCATTATGCAGGGGGTGGGCAGTTGTATTATTTAAGGACTGCACATATGAATGCAAATACTCAAATAGGACCATGGTCCCTCTTAAACAGTCAGGCAGCAAGAAAATGCAGGTAATGCCTGGGGAAAGAACTAGACTGTGAGACACTTCAGTCAGTCCATGTATAAAAAATATCATACATGTGTATAACTGGCAAGGACTGCAGTAATCTTAGACTTGTTGCCCTGGTTCTGACGATTCCATGGTTATGAACTTAACATGTGGTATGCTCTTCATAAAACTATTCTGCCATTGTCAAACTTCTTTGCACAGACAATGAACAAATTTATTGGACTATGCCCACTGAGCATGAAAATTCAGTCTCTAGGGATTACTTTCTGTTTGCCAGAACCTGATCTGTTTCCAGGACATTTGAGGACTTTTCACAACTGGAAAATATCTAATTGTGGCTATGGGATAAACAGGGAGAGGAAAAATACCCCAAATCTATAACTGTTAAAATTTCCATGACTAAGATTGAAAGCTGGAAGTAAATGTGCCTGGGGTGGCAAAAAGCATTTGACAGAATATTGCATATCCAGAATTACCTATTCTTTTTTTACATGTAGAAGATTTGTGGCGCATACAGGACAAAATCCCTTGGTGTGAATAGCAATGCTTACTGCAACAGAAGGAACACTTCAATAGATTTCATGAGCCTTGGTTCACATTTAAAATTTCAAAGGTTATTGCTTTTTTCAGTTGCTGATATAACTTTGCTGACTTTCAAAAGTTCTGGGACAGTAGAAGTCGCTGCTCAAAAAGAGCATTGGGAATATAAGGTGATATAAAAAACAAAGGAATGCTGTATGAGCTCCTGTTTTCAGGCTACAGTTTGGATGCATGAGCTACTGCTCTTCATTTGATACATAAATGTCTTTATGAGTGAACTCCTCCATATCAATGTAACTTACTTCTTACTAATTTACTGTTTGGCTTCTGTAATTATTCTTATAGCAACAATACTACAAAGTCCTCAAGCCTTCAATTTTACTTTATGAAAAGAATAATCATTCCAGTTTTACATATGAATGGACAAACAGAAAGAAGTCTGAATGCCAAATCAGTTGCATAACTAAGCAAAATATTGTTTTCATTGCAGTTGTGCAACCCCATTGATTTGATGAGATGAAATGAAGATTCCAATCAACATGTAACATGATTGTGCCCTTATCTCAGGATTCAAATTCTTAACAGGACTTTTTTTCGTCCCACCTAATTAAATTTTAGGCACTAAAGGCTGAGACAGTAATGCAAGCAAAAACATGATCCAAAGCCACCTAGCACATAAATCACCTGAATCATTAAGCATCTTTCTTCTTAGCCTAAAAATTCACTTATAGCTGTATTTCTGTTGCTGTAGCTACTCAGAACTGTCCCTGTCTGAGCACACAGGTTCCTACTTTCCCTCCATTCCATCCTGGGATCAGTGCCTGTGCAGTGCCTGACAGTTCAAGCACTCAGAGAAGAAAGGGAAGCCTTGGGACCCAATCCCTGACTCCAGTACTATTTCATTTGCTTTTCTTCTGTTTCCAACTCATGTCTGTATTCTGTCCCTGTTCCCAGAACAATTCACACATTTTTTTTATTGAATAGACATTGGAATAAAACAAATAATTTTTTCTATTTTATAATGTCCAGACTTAGATCTCAGAAGTTAGGTCTTCTTTCCTGGAAGAACAAAATGTGCATTTTTGACTAATTTAGATAAAGAGGGCATTGAATTCTGGCTTGCCACTTCCAAAATAAGTGCTCTTACCAAGGGCTTTTGAGAATAAAAGGTATAATTTCCTATTGCTTTAACATCAGTATCTTAGAAAAGAGATCACTGACTTTTTCAAATAATGTCTTATAGGTATCTACACATATAAAATCATTGTATCCTGATTAGGCAGTATAACCTCTCCCAATCCCCAAATCAAACACAGAAATACTGAAAAAGGATATCATTTTAGTCCCATTTTCAGCACATCATTTCTCAAGAGATGTAGATAGTCCTCTTCCCACTTCTTTTTTGTGGAGCTGATTCTGTGAATCTCATCCCTTATAAATACTCAGGGTTTAATTCTGGGTTGCCAGTTCAGAGTGGTAACAAACCAACCAAAAAGCAGTGTCAGGCTGGTAGTAGTTGGTAAGACCTTAAGTCCAAAATACCTAGGAAAATCATAGGCAGTCTGTCCTTAAGTCTGAGGTATGTAGGAAAAAGTTGGTCAGCCTGATCTGGTTAGGCAGAGAGACGGAGTGACTTTCAGGTAAGAAGGGGCACAGAGAACTGAAGCTCTCCTTGAAAAAGGATCCTGGCAAGAAATAAAATATGCACATGAACAGTTAGATTTAATTTCATGAAAGAGAGTCATAAAAATTAGCTGTTGGATCTTGACTTTTACCCCATCATTATAGAAAAATATTGTTTCACAACATATGCAGAGGCTGGATGATAATTATAATATTTCCCCCTTATCCCTCAGAAGAATCTGTAAATAATCTGTCTAATCTGCTTATAAATATATCAATTAATGAAGCAATATAACTTCCTTGCACACTTTATTATTTTTATCTGTTCTTTTTTTCTAGGATTTTTTTCCTAGCAGCTAACCTGAATGTCTTTGTAGCTGAAATTCATGTTGTGCTGTTTTTCTCCACAAACCCACAACACAGATTTTCTTCCTTGCTTCTCGACAGAGTAATGTGAAACAGTTTTTACTTTCTTGGGGACTTTTATGACATCCTCCCTCAATTTTCTCTTCTTTAGTCAAAACAAGACTTGCCCTAAACCAGATTTTTTTAACTTCCAGATTAATCTACTTTTTTTTCCTCATGTGCTCTATCTAAAAGTGGACACATTATTCTAGCTAAGGCTGTAACAATGATGAACTGGCTGAAGAACTACTTATATTTTTTTTTTGTTCACATATCTCAATATGCTCTATGCCTCCCCTACAACAGTTACAGTTGACTCATGTTAGCTTCATATTTATATCAAGATTCTTTCACAAAGAAAGGCTAACTTTGTTTTACAGTGAGTCTCTGCTGTTGATTATTCCTTCATGAGTGTAAAGTCTTGTCTTTGTTCTTATTATGCCCCATTTTTTCAGACTCTTTTTCCAGTCCGTCAGAATCAACTTCTAATTCTGTCTTCTGCATTTCTTGTCGTTTTACATTGTCTTTGAGTATAAGTCTGCAAATTTTACAAGTCTTTCACTTCTATCATCTAGATATCAGGAGAAATATCAGAGAAGACTAGATCCAGAAGCAAAACAGTTTATTTGACATTACCTATTTTACTGGACTTGAAGTTACTGATGTTTATTATAATAAAACTATGAATTAGAATGATAGTTTGAACTCTAAAAGTGAGGTGCCTTAAGGTATATTACATGCCCAACAAAAAAAATGCAATCTCTGGAAGATCAGGCTTCATTTAAAATTGCAGAAGGAAGAGAGAATTCAGTGAGGAATTCCAGTGAGTAATTAATAGGAACCATGTTAACTGTGGCATTTTGCCAGATTTAATTATCACAGATCAGATAGCAATTGGAATTTAAGATTAAAAATTACAGATAGGACTTCTGGAAGACGCAGACTTAAGCATATGTAAAGCTTATGTCAGTCTGCATTAATATGCAGAAATCACCTAAGAGAGGCTGGAAGTACAAGGAAAGAGAGATGTGTGTGCACTTGGCAGATCAAGGGGGACAGGCAGCTGGAAAACAGATTCTATAAAGTAGAAATGCTCAGATCAAACAGCAAAAAGTACCAAAAGGAAAATGCACAAGAGATAGGAACATGCAAGGTCAAATTGATGCTGTTTCGGTTTTGCCTTTTTAATATGTTCTCTGTATTATTCACACATATATTTGTAACTCTGTCACCTACTGTATTAGTAGCTACTTTTCCCAGTACTTTTCCATGGCCTTTCCCTCAGCAGAAAGCCAAAACAAACTCCAGAGCTCCAAGCCCAGGAGGTACAAGGTCCCAGTGCTATCTTGGCTCTACCTGGGAGCCAAGGCTGAGAACAANCAAAACAAACTCCAGAGCTCCAAGCCCAGGAGGTACAAGGTCCCAGTGCTATCTTGGCTCTACCTGGGAGCCAAGGCTGAGAACAATTCTTTGAGATACATTCTCATGGACAGAGTACAGCCAGTGCTGAAGGGGGGACTCCAGAGAAGGGGCTTGACTTGGTGGGAATTGCATCACCAATTGTCCTCAAATTGGTGCTTTCTATCAGTTATGCTGATTTCCTAAAACTTATAAAAATGTACTCACCCCTGAGAGGGGTGGGCTTTTGTGAACATCTTTCCACAACTGCTCCTGAAGGCCTTCAAATAAAGAGCCCCTTTTATGTTACCTCCTTATTAAAATTATCTTGAGTTTCATTTCCAGGTTGGAAAAAAGGCAACAAAAGGATGTCTGAGATTTAGAAATGCTGGAAGAACAGTGAGATATCTAACTACTTCAGAAAAATTCACAAGATAGAGCAAGAGGAGCAGAAGCAGCAAAACACAGAGTATAGAAGTGAGAGGAATGTGTGAGTGCAGAACTCAACCAATTAAAACTGCATAGAAATCCTAAGTGGCTTTAATCTCATCTTTCTTCAGTGGTCAAAAAAGTGAATTGTATTTTTTATATTTATAATCTAGATGTCTAGAATCTCTCTGCAATCAGTGGTAAGAAATATGTCCACATAAAAATGAGTATAATATAACCCTGCAGTCTTGGGTATGGATAAGTATGGGACAGGGCTCTGTGGAACTCCAGTAAAATCTTATACAAAGTAAAGAAGGTGAATAAAGAACAATTCTTGTTAGTGGTTGTCAATGTCAGAATCTGGAAACCAGCGCAGAGAGAAATGAGAAATATTACTGTTTTCAACATTTAAACTCAGGGGGCAGCAGAAGTAGAAGAAAATTCATAAATATGTGGTACATTGTCTAGAGGGAAGGTGCAGATGATGGTCAGAGCTTTCTAATCGTGCATGCAGCCCAAAGAAAGAGGTAACTGCAAGCCAGAAGGACAAGATTCACACAGTATATATCTCAGCAAACTTGTTCATGCTTGAAGTATTTATGAGTTCTCCCAGTTGTAAATGTCCTACATTTATAGTATAAGATGGAGCTTTGTTCAAGTCCACTGAGGTTGTGCTGCTGTCTGGAGACTGTAGAGAAGAATAGTAAATAAAAAAATCTAACAAGTGTTTTGGGATATCAGTACTAGTGGGCAGGTTCCCAGGAGCTTATTCCAGTTGCTATTTGTAATTATATATTTATATATTGTAATTATATATTTTTCAGTTATGAAGGAAGTTATAGGATATATGTAACCGTTAATGCTCCCACAGGCAGAGGGTGGATAAACTGAGGCGACTGGATACAGAGCAACTATCAGTCCAAGAGGTGAAGGCTGTAAAATGTTGTTCCTACTTGAAGCCTTGCTTAAACTTGCCTTCTTTTAGTATCTCAAGTGAGATATTGGCTGTTTACATGAACGAACGATACTCTCTATTTTGGCACATCTGTAAATGTCCAGTTGACAGACACCTCAATCTAGCTAGAATTACTCAGACTAGTAGTACCACTCTGTCAGCTCCTTGTGTCTGTCCGAGTTACGGGTATTGTCTGTACTAGTATAAATCAGTCTAGAGTGCCAGCTAAAAGGCCTAAAGTAAAGTTCTAGGTCCACCAAGACTGTTACTGATATTACAGAAATTATCAAATTTCATTGCATGAGCTACCTTTCCACTTAATACCAACATACATCAGTTTTTTATTATACATGGTGGGATTTGCCTCTGTGAAGTTAGGCTGCTTATTTTTAAAAGAAAGAAATATTTGCTCAGTTCCAATGTATTATTCTGGTGATTTCCTTTCTAAAACACCAAATGAGTCAAAATAAATACAAGAAAATCAGTGGGATATTCTACTAGGCTAATAAAATGCAATTCACTTGGAAGGAGTTGGCAGCCTGTTACTTGCCATGTCTTACTGGAGGAAGTGTAGGCAGGCTGAAGCAGAGAAAACTCAAGAGATCTTTCCATTGCTCAGTGGATAGAGCCAGTAGAGTTCTCAGAGTGTCCTCACAGAAATGAAGGCACAAATACATTTTGAATCATGCATGGAAACATGTAAGATTTTGAAGTAGTTGCAGTTCATATATACAGGTTATATGTATATAAATGATCTGGAATTAAACTTTTAATAGAGGTGTTGAGCCAACACCGGGTGATCAGTGCAATTATTAATGTTGTTCTGTCTGAAAAGGTTCCTGTTATGTAGTTGGAGGTTTAGCAGCTGAAACACACTCGAGACACTCTAGTATTGGAAAATGAAAGGCATTTATGTATTTTTAAAATATTTTTTCAGTAAGAGATACTGTGGAGTCTGCTGGACAGAGTGACAGAAAAGATGTTAGAATGTTAAATTGGATGAAACTTAGCAGTGAATGAAGAGTGCAAAACGGATTCAAATTAATTATGCCCTAAAATGTGCAGTGATTATGAGAAAATGCTGTTTGCTCAAGGGTGTCACAGTCCTCTGACACAAATCCTTGCATAGGCATATGGGAGAATCAGTGGCATGATCAAGTTTTCTGAAATGACAGAGTTCACATAGCCAAAACCTATTTAATTTTTGCTTTGGAAACCATTATCCAATGGGAGTATATGGAACACTCTCAGATTCTATTGTTATTACATATCCAGATTAGCTTAATATTCTGGAAAACAATCACAAGCCAAATAAAAAATCATATAAAGGAGTAAAATTTACTGTTTACTGACTTTACTTTGGCACTATGTTGCTATTTTATCAATCTTGGCTACCATTGCAGATCAAGATCACAACAGCGGTCAACAAAACTGGTGTTTAATTTTCTGTTCTATGACAGCATTAATACCTAATTTCACTGGATATGCAATGTTTACCAACAAATTCAAGTGGCAACCATGTGTTAAATATTAATAAGTGTCATACAATTTACTCATCTTATTATTATAGCTTCCACTCAGCTATGATGGAAAAAAAAGTTGTTTTTTTTCTTGTTGGGACAGGGCCTCCAAAATGTGTTGTGCATTTGTGGTATTACCCTAGAGCCTGAAACGGAAAATATTCATCCACTTGGGCAACTTTTGTACAGTAGGATCATAGTACTGGGATAGAAAAGTAATGATTAAGTAATTACACTGTTTTGTAACTGCTGTGTTTCTTTTCCAGGGTAATACACAGACAGAAAAGACAGTCTTTTTCAGAAAATAACTAAGGAGAGTAACCAGGTCACAAAATATGTCCTGGAAATAAGAAATATAAAGTAAATACTATGTTGGATCTACAGGACTTCAAGGCACATGCAAGTTCTTTCTGAAGAGGTGTGGTATTACATTACAAAAGTTTGTTACAATTAATGGCAATAGCTCTTTTGTCAGAAAATGCCACTACCTTTAATATGACCACCTTTATTTTGGTTGAATAGGGGAAACACTGATGAGAGTAAAAAAGTCTACAAAATCAACTGAAGACAAGAAACCTTATTCCCTTAGAAACTGGAATAAACCAGCTGAAACTTTGTAGAACTTGCTGGTAAAAGATTGCATTATAAGTAGAGATCTGTTTGCAGTAATTTCTCTCAGAAAACATCCGGTCTTTCTTGCTAAATGTGATTAGTGGTATTTGAATCCAATTCAAGTACTTCATCAAATTAACACAGTTTAAGCTAGTGGCAACAATACTAACTATACAAGTTACAAATGATTGTCTTCATAGTATTTATCTTCAATACTTGGTGTTTGTCATCCTCATGATTAAAGAAATCATCAGTGCATTGGGATATTTGAATTAACTCTGGCATAGCTATACACTCCAGTTATGCCATGTGTGCTGTCTGGGGACTCAGAATTCATCCTACTGAACCATTAAAAACATTTATTATTGGAGCTTTTCCGGCCACTCAGCCACAGTGTGGCATAGGAGTGTCTTGCAATCTGCAGAGGAGTAGTCACTACGTCCAGGAAAAATGTCTGTGAAATAATGCTAAGTTTCATAGTGTTCCAGGCTACAATACCAGTGAAAAAGCTTCAGTGTGGGGAAGAATGAGCTCATCTAAGACCGCACACATTTTGCTTGCTTGCCTTCATAGAAATGGGAGATGACTTCGCCATCCACTGTTTCTTCAAAGCAGACTTGGAGGTAATTCCCACTCACCTTTCCCTTCCAGATGCTATTTTCTGCATATTATTGCTTTTCCTCAAAGCAGCAATGTAGTCCAAAGCCTATCATAAAACTAGGAAATCATTCCAATTCATTGTGGCTCATCATCATCCTGTGCTTGTATATATGAATTTATTTTTTCTTTTTGGCAGCCTTGACCCAATGAAATAGGAGTCTGAAGAGTTTAATCAAGTCATCTGTGGCTTGAAATTGACTGCTAATATCAGTTATGGGGTTACCAGATAATACATTGGAAATGGGAGAGGCACACCAGCCTTAAAATGAAGTGGAAGAGGTTTCTCCAGGGTTCTCCCAAACTATTCTGGCATCACAGCTCCCAGCTATCTCAGAAGCATCAGAAACCGTATGGGGAAGGTTTCACACATCTCAGGCTAAGCTTGCACATGTGGGTTTTATTAAATCAGTGAAAGCTACACAGAAACCAAAGCTTTGCTCTTGATACAGTGGATTTCTCATGTGCCCAAAGGATGTTGACAAGCGATTGGCTGTCAGACTTTTATCTTTTCTCCACACATCCTTTAATAACAGCTGCACCATTTATTTTCTGAGACCATCTTGTTAACCAGAGTCCTGCAGAAAAGAAATACAGTCTCTCAGTCAGAATCTGACATTCTTTTTGCAGATTTCTAAAAAATTGGCGTATCTGCCATATTCCCAGGCCAGGCATCTTTCACAGGTGTAAAAGTTCATTGATGTTCAGGCTGTATGATCTTCTTGTTTTTCACCAAACTCATCTATGTCTGGAGGCTCAAAATTGACCAGGCTTCTCAAGAAGGCTACTGGTAAACAATCATGTGTGTTCTGAAGAGATATTAATTTTTTTGGTGTCTACCTTACATTTTTGAGATTGGTGACTGGTATATATTTGTCTTTGGATTTGACCAGACCCTGTCTGCCCAGGTACCAGATCAAAGTCAATACTGGAACATTCATACAATGTCATCAGCTTCAGACTGAAAATCACTATGTTGATTTTTCTCTTAACTTTCCTTGAGCTGAACTTGTAACAAATCATGTTAAAAACCAGCTTACCTGCAGCTGAGGCCCAATCAGTACACATTGAGTGCTTGGGGTTTTTTCTTCCTGTGAAGTTGACCATATATATCAAATAAAATCAGTCCTAGACATGAAGTACATATAAACTGTATTTATATAAGGTGTGTAAGAAAAATATATAAACTGCATAACATATAGATATTAAATGTATAAAATAAATATATAAACTGTGTAAGAAAACAAGTAAGAATGTGTAAATAGGAACAAAGGAAAAAACAAGATGCTTTGATAACATATTTTTTCAAATAAATGTAAAGGAAAGAGGTGGACTATTAAGCACGCTGCACAAAACCAGTCTTCCAACAGCTGTCAAAACACATGGAATTTACCTGTGTTTACTAATTTTTTTTCATGAAATGAATTCCATGAATTTGTTTTTTATTTACTCTTCATGGCCAGTTAATGCTTTTCTAGCAGCTCTCTGCCCAACAACAAATTGGCCTCTTAATCCTTCCCCAAGTAGCCACTCAGATATTCTACTTCACACAGTAAAAGGGGCACCACAGATGTCACATGGCATTGCTCAGGACTTTATCTTAATTAGCATTGCTGAGAAGTATAGCCAAAGGTCTGTGTTCTGTTTCTTTTTTTTCCCTGTTATTTTCTAATTACTTTTAAATCACGGCTAAGTGATGAAGAAATTACCTCATCCATTTCATAAGGAATATTGAAATATTACTTATTTTTTACACAAGTCAAGTAAAACTATATTTAGTGTTCTGCAAAATTAAATTCCTTACACCACATATTTGAATCATTACATTGTTATATCAACTGCATCATTACTCCAGCTAAGAATAGTGAAATTGAAATTTAAAAATTCTAAGATAAAGTCATAAATTGCAATATGGTCAAAGATAATTTTGACTTAAAACAGTCGTTTTTACTTGTGTTCTATTTTTATTCTTTCACCTTCACAGTGTAACAAGAAATGTCACAAAAGGGGAAAATACTTTCAAGGAATATATTTCCATTAATGCCAAGACATTTTGGATTAGATCCCATGGCAAACCTTTTTATCTTGTGAAATGTTCAGCACATAAAGAGCAAAAACACATGGCAGCTTCTGAGGAAGGAATTCAGGGTTCTATGGTTCCCATTGGTTCAGAGCTAAAAAGCACTGTTTGTGTTCATTAAATATGATGCCTGCATTAGTGAAAATAAAATTAATAGCATCCTTTGGAATCAATGAATACCACAGATAGAATTATGTTTAATGATGAAAATATCAAGTATTTCACAGAAAAATCAGATATTAAAACATATAGTTTTGTTTAAATTGTTTTTGGAGGATAAAACAAGAAAAGAAAAAAATGGTTACTGATCATACACATTCATGATTTGTCTGATTTTATTTATGTACTTATTCATAGGCAACTGATATTCAGTTTAATAATTTTGTCATTCACTTCTTCAGGCTTCACAACAAGTTATTAGTTAATCTAGGTATTTATCTTCTTAGCCATCACCTTTAAGGCTTTTTCCTGAAACTCATCACCCTGAAATCTGAATAGCCAGCTGATACACAGCTTTGTATGTGTATATTGTGATATAGATTTGTGTCAAAGCAATCCCACCAGTGTTTGGCAATTTACAGGCACTGTGTTTCAATGTTGACTTGGTTACTGTAGATTGACTCATGTCTCAATTCCTCAAAACCTTATATGGCCATATAATACTGCCTGTGAACCATAAAACAGTAGAAGTCTTGCCATATTTTGTTGAGGACGTGGAGTAATGAAAAAAAAATCCTTCTTTCTTCATTCTTACCTCATTTTCCCCTCATCTTCCCTCACAATTCCTTCATCTTCCACTAGTGTTGATAAATTATGAAAGAAAGAACAAAATTATCTTTGTTGAAAGTACACTGGATCATAAAACCATAACATCATATAATCATAAAATAGTTTGGGTTGAAAGGGACTTCATAGGTCATTGAATTCCAACTCCCCTGCTATGGGCAGGGTTACCTTCCTCCAGACCAGGTTGCCCAGAGACCCATCCAACCTGGCCTTGAACTCTTCCTGGGATGGAGCAACCACAGCTTTTCTGGACAAGCTGTTCCAGTGATAATCCAGAAGATGCTGTAAGCCAACTGTCATTAGGAGAGAAAAAACTTCAGTTCCAGGCCAAGACTGACAGAATTTATTTAATCCTGGCAGCTGAATTGTCTAAGAGGAGGATCTCAAATTTAAAGTAGGACACTGGGAACTGACATGCAACTTGCATAGTGTGTTATGAAAGCCTGCAGAAGAAATAGTCACAATAGGTTGTGTCAGTAACAGTTTAGTTGTAGACAGGTGACAGAGGTGAGGAAAAAAATAAATTTAATAAACCATTTAATAAATTACTCAGATTTTGTTTTTCTCCCTTTCCAGGTTTCTTTAAAGGCTGCATATCAATATGCAGATAAAATCTAAAAAAACCCAAACTTGTGCAATTATTTTCCTTAATTTTTATACAGATTATGATCAAAGAGGGGTTTTGAGATTTTCATATACCCTTACACTGTGTGATTGCTCCTAACTAAATCCTAATCTAAGTCTGTACCTGAATTGTCCAGTGTCCCAGCATGCAGAACAGCCTTTCCTGTTCTGCAACCTGGGTCACTGGCACTCATGGACAAGTAAATGGCCAGAATAAAATGAGAGAGAAATGTACTTGTGGCTTTATTCACAGAAGTGACTTGAAATCTAGTTGGGATTTATGCAGTCATCTGAAGTGAATGAAAGATTGTGGAGCCTGAATACCTCCACTGTCTGTGGGCAACATATTTTGGCTCCAGATAATCTTTGCCTTATGTCCATGCTGCCTAACCACAGTCTATCTAGACTGATCATATCAGGTCTAATGTCTTTTTCATGTGCTTTCATTGCCTCCAGATACGAGAAGCAGACTAGCACTGAAACAAATCTGCTGAGCTTTGTGGAGCCTCTGTCAGTCCCTGTAGAACCAGACTGCACTGTGGTCATGGTACAAAAAGAACTGAGCTTAGTTCTGGTGGACCAAGCTCAGATCCAGAGCAGTGGTATTGATAGACTGTCCCCCTTCACCTCGGTTTTGGAAGAGTGGTTATCAGGAGGCAGAGACCTAACCCATGCTGGTGCAGTGAGGAGCTGTGTTCCCAGCTCCTCTGTCCAGAGTCTGACCACGTGCTGGCACCCACGTGCCAGGAGGTGATCGTGGTGTGCACTGCCTCTGTGTTCTCCTGGTTCATTGATACAGGACCCAATTCTGCAGAAAGACTCCTGAGAGCCCCGCTCCAGGGGCAGGGATGCAGAGGACAAGGCTGTGCAGGCAAACCCTCTGGCAGCTTTGCTCTGCACAGTCTGCAATTTGCCACATGTGTCTGAACTACTGAGATAAGGAAATTGAATTTAAAATTGCAGATATAGTCTATCCTATAGGTGAGAGGAGATACTGAATTTCTTTTTTTTTCATGAGGGACAGACATGTTCTGAGCAATTCCTTCCAAAGCAGTAAGAAGAAATTCCATCTATCACAGACATATAGGCATTTTTAAATCATTCTTTTAAGCAGAAATAGAAGCACTCTGTAAGCTCAGATCTATTTTTTCCACATAGAGGGAGGTGATAGTTCTCCAGTTCAGAACCATCCTACCTTTTCCTTATGATTTCTGCATATTAGAATTATTTATCAAACTCAGTGGAGAAAGAAGTTTGAGTCTGTTTTTCTTCATTTGGCTTTTGAGTGTCTTTGAGATGGGGATCAAAACAAACTGTATCCTGCCCCTGTGGAAAATACATTTATACTCAAGATATGCAAAACAGGATATGACAAAATTCTGGAGAAAAAGTACAGCACTGCTGATACATGAGGTTCTGGTATAAATCATTCCCCAGCTCTGGGATTCATGTTGGAAACTGCTCAGATAGATGATTTGATGCTTCAGAACTCCAAAGGAATAAATAGAAAGGAGAACAAAAAGACACTGATTTAAAGTGAAAATGAAGTCATGTGTTTACACTGAAGGAGTCTAGTCATCATCAGAATGTAATTACGATGTATAATCTACTTTGGGTTTATATCTATCACATGGCAGAATTAGGATATAGTTATTTCATCAGAGTTTTCCAGCTTGGTCATGTGCTAAAACTACTTAGTTCATCAGCTACAATGCTGGCTTACTTTTTATTTTATTTATCTGCTGTTGGCTTACTTCTACTTTTTCTTTGCCATTATTCTGAAGTTGATTTATGAATGGTCTTTCTGTTAATGTGACTTAAAAGAACAGCATTTTCAACATGATCAAATCTAAATAAGTGTCCTCAGTGTATAAAAATAAAAGTGTTATTTAAATGGGGCATAAACTACTTCTGACACAAGCATCTATGTGATCTTGATCTATTTTTAATACAAATTTCATGTTGGCGCTCCAGAATTCCTGTTACATTTTTTCATACAGCTCTGTGATATAGGTAAGAGCCATATAAAAGCAATAATAAAGCTAGTTTTCCCCCTTCTCTTAAATAAATATTTTCACACTAGACAGAATTTGGAGGATGTACTTGTTCCTAAGTAAAAATTAATACTGTCAGTGGGATTTCCCACTGAGGAATTTATGTTTATAATCAGCAGAAGCTACATCTCTCATCCACCATGTGTACACTATCACATCATTGCAGATGCTCTCACTTCCAACTGTGCTTTTTCAGCACAGTAGGCATCTTCTCAAAGTTTAATCTAATACAGAAAATCCAACCTTCCTGTCTTGCAGCAGAGAAGGACTAACACCAAAGAAAAACAGCTTTAGGTCCTAAGAGTTATGCAGTTTCATGTCTAATGTTTTAACTATTTGGTCCTGGACTTGTACCTGAAAATTATTTAAGTATTTAGATTTCATGAATTAAAATTGAGATGTGCTCAGGGCAAACTGAAGAGTTTCATTCCTGCTCAGGGCTGGCTGGGAGAGGCTGTTGAATGCTGAATAATCCTGAACTTCTCTTAATGCAGGCCACTCTTCTGATGTGGTGCAGGCTGGAAAAACCTACTGAGAGTGGACACTTTCATCTGTTATGCTTGAATTATTAAATAAGGCTGATATCCTTATCACATGCAACTGTTGCAGTAGGAAATGGATGTGCTAAATAAGTCTGCAAAAAACTTTGTTATCATAATTTCCTGGTTTTGTTTCATCCATTCTCAATTTTCCATCTCCCAGAAAAAAATCCCCCTAGACAAAACATAGGTGAAGACTCATGCCTCAAATTCTGTCACACTGTAGCAACTAATTTTCTGGATTCTGTCAAGTTTTAAGTTGAATATGGGTGCTAAAATGCTTAGAGCCATTTGTACATGGATCAGAAGAAAAATGTTAACTAAAGTACCTGAAGTCCTGTTTTAGCCTCCAGCATTCTTAGCGAAACCAATCCTTTAGGAGAAGATCTTAGGCAAGAGTCAAACTTCTTTCATTCTGGCAGAGTTTGGAATAGTGATGATTAAACATAAAATTAATGTTACAGCAATTAAACATAAAAAAGAAGAAGCAATCCAAATCTATTAATCAAATAACTTATAAATTATTGTCTATCCATATAGTCATACTTTACAAACTTCTAAAATCTACAAGGCCTAATGATTTCAAGTATTGCAAGACAAACTTGAGAATCTTGAGTAACTTTTAACAAAGAAATTGTGTCAGTATCAAGAATTGCCAAAGGCAGCTCTTCCAGATGTTTGGATTGTAGGACAGAAGAGATGCTTTTATGAATGTTTCAGTGTTTCCTTCTGTCTTTACATAGATCTGTGTTTGGGTGGTAAAAAAAACCTTCCTCACATCTTTCTGTTTTCTTTTCTTTCACAAGATGTTAGACACATTTTCTCATATGATCTTTGATCTTTTTGGTACAAGCACCTTAAAACATGCTGAGAGAGCAGCAAGCAGCAACTGAGTTAATTTACCCATTGAAATGACTTCATCTCTGACACAGACTCTTCCATATGCTCCTCTTTAGTATAAACAATTCCATCCAAGACTCTGTAGAGCAGCAGTGGCAATGAGGTTGCTAAATCCAATGTGTTGAGATAATCTTCGACATAAAGAATGACCTTGCAAAGACAAAGAAAGATCCCACACGGTAGATTGTGGAACTGTGTAAATTCTTTATCCCTTTGGCATGAGCACATGGTAACAACTCTCACTCCTTTGTAAGCACCTTGTGCCTGAGACAGAGAGGACTTTCAAAACTGTTTTCCACCAGCTTCATCAGTTTGCATTTAGGAAAACTGAGCTGATGTGAGGGTCAATGGCTTTTCCAGATCACACTTTTGAAGAATATATTCCCATCCTTCTCCACAGAACATGCTCAGATCCAGTATATATTTTCTTAGGTTTGCCTTTATCAGTAGCTAAGAAATTAATAAACTCAAAGAAACTCCTTTATTTTTCAATTTAATTTGCAATCTGTTTTTCAAACTCGCTTTTGCTGTTACCTTCTTTCTTTGACTTGTGCTCCCCTTGTGTCATAGTGAGACAAATAAATCCTTTCATTATCTGTAGAGCAAAAGGAGAAACTGAATTATACTTATTGAATATAAGAAGGTAAATAGGTAGACAGAGAGAGAGGTCAAT
>VXBC01011640.1:0-14764 GCA_013399945.1 Ploceus nigricollis
GATAAATATATTATAGCTTAGACCTTTGCTAATATTAAAGTAGAGACTATGTACTGCTAAATACTTTTATCTGTGTAACTAACTCAGATAATGATGTGAAATAGCTATGTTGATTCAATGTATTGGTGGACTATCTTATCTGAATGATAAGGTAACAGTGNNNNCAAGAACCAGGACACCAAATGAAAAAATTGCTACTGACTCTCCAGTTATCAGGAAGTGTCAAAACAACAGAATGGGGAAGAAATAAAATATATTGATTTAATCTACAGGATGGCACGCAGACAAGTCAAAGGTTAAAACCAAGTAAAAGAATTCCCAGAACATGTAAACCCACAGGAATGTTTGAATATGTATAACCCTCATTAATATACATTTAACTACTGTAAAGAAAAGTATATTAAAAAATTATTTTAAGCAATGGGGTGTTTTTGGCAGATTGCCAAGCACCCTAGCACTGGATATTATCCCTTTTATCCTTTATTAAGCTTTCATTAAAAAAATAAATAATGAGACTTGTTTTTCAGAAGAAACATTCTTGTTTGTTTCTTTTAATCTACAGTTTAAATGCTAAAGCAGAATCTACTGCTAAATCAAATAAAACTCCAGTTTGCTCAGATTATGTAATTTATTCATCTGCCTTTCCTACTCTGCCAATTAGGATAAGTCTACCAATCTTTAACTTCTGAGAATTAAGGCAAAGGGCCTTTTCAGAAGAAATTAAAAACATACAATAATTCCTTGTACTAATACCCATTTCTCAAGTAACATTCCAGGCACAGGATTACAGCATTGCCTTTCTCCTAAATCCTTCACCCACTTCAGATCTTACCCTTTGTTAGTCAAGGGTTCACTGAAAGGTTAAGTGCCCCACAAAAAGTGAAAGAGCTACAGCAGAAAGAAATAAGAACATCACTGACCCAGGTCGTTTTAGTCACTTTGGGAGATGCAGATTGAGCTCTACGCAAGAAGAGAAAGAACTGAGCCCTGTTTTCCAAACCTGGTGCTGTCCTTTTAAAAGCAGAGCTTGGGTAAGCAAGAAACATCCAGCAAGTCCAGATTTTGGTAAGCGGAAAAGAAGAATAAGAGATGCTTTGCGACCTTTCCAACAGAACCCATCTGTGCAATATGGCATGATTACACAGCGTTTCCTCTTGGATCACAGCTACTGGGACTTTTCCCTGAAATCAAAAGACGTGACCCCTTGCTTCATTTTTGACTGAGCTGCCTTAGAGACTCTTGTGGTGCAAGTTTAGGCAGGAGAGTATTTCCTCGCTCATCACTGCACAAGAGGTCTGTGATAACCTTGACAATTGTAAGATGTTTTCTTAAAAAAAAAAAAAAAAAAGAAATAACATTTTTAGGGGAAGTTTTAGGCATTTTATGGGACTGTTAATCCTGGAGCTGTACATTTGGAGGAGAAGCAAATATCCAGGTGGTTGGATGCCAGGGTTTCTAGATTCCCTCGAGGTCTTGTGCCCAACAGAGAAAGCCTCAGTGGACAAGAAAGATGAGTAAACACTTGGTTGGTGAAAGAAATAATTCATATTTACATGAGCCATGGTTAACTATTTCTTCATCATAGAAATTGAGAGGCCAACATGTGCACTGTTCACTTAATCCACTGAGTAGTTTGGGCAGAATGTCATGGGAAATGATTCTGTATCAACTTTTCCCCTAAGCATCATGCTCCAGAAGCTATCAATTCTTAATACATCAATTCCTAGTTTTTTTTTTCATTACATTGTCCAAGTTTTCTTCCTTGATGATGCAAATTAGACATACAGAGAAAAATCATATAATTTCAAGTAAAAAAAGAAGCATTTCTGAAGAACTCTCCCTGTGGATTAGCACACAGAATTCAATGAGGTATGACATTTGTATTTCACCTTAGGGAACAGCTGTTTGGTCACTTAAGGCCTGTGAAGGCCCAAAATCTGCTGTGCTGACCCAGTCAGAACTGGTGATACAGCCTCAGCAGATTACTTAGAAAAATTTGGTTGCAACTCTGATATTGGGATAGAGATCAATTACCCTATTTAACAAAGACCACACAAAAATCTTTAGTATTACATTGCAATTACAAAATATTTTTATTTTTCTCCCATCTTCTGTTACTGCCTTTTAATAATTTCTTTCTTTGGCTCAGTGAGTCTATTCCTTTTGAATTATTACACTATTTTCTTTAAAATATCCCTGAAATTTGACTGGGACTATAGAACATAACAGTAAGTCCTTTATTATAATTTAAAATCATACCAGTATTTAGATGGTGTTTGCTTTAATGTTCTACTTGAGCTTTCCATTTAATCTCATTCTACCTCCTAAATTTAATTTTAAATCAAAATGATCTTTCATAATGATATGAATCATAATGGGGGAATCCATCCCTCTCTACATGATGTACCTTTTATCATCATTTAGAGCTAAGCAGTAAAAGGTTTTCCTTAGATAAAGTTGAAAACACTTTAAAAACATAAAACCTGAACCAAAAATAACAATAAAGGCAATGACTTTTGAGGATAAAATACACTCCTAAATGAAAAAAAAAAAAGCTAAAACATTTCAACTCACAGAGGAGACAGAAAAAGAGTAAACCAACTCCAAGTATAAAACTTTTATTTACTTGGAGAAGCTCTTCTTAAACAAAGAATATATTTGCCTAATTCAAAATATATGCAAATTTAAAGTCATTCGCCAAATGGTAGAATCTTTTCTTTTTAACATGCCTTGTTTATATCATTATATATGAAATAGTTTACAAAAAATTGGTCTGGTGGATCATCACAGCTCTTCAGTTCAAAATAGAAATATAACACATGTCCACCTGAACCATCTTCTGCCCCATCCTTCTCCTGCCATAATTCATAGAATTCAGTCCTTGTATTTAGAAAACATTAAAAAATTACATAGAAAGAATATAAATTATAACTCCTCTTGCAATAGAACAAACTGAAGATCAATTTCAATGGATCAGACCATAATGAATGTCTGGTTTTAATTATACACCTTGTTTTCCTGTTTTCTCTCTTAAAATAATAATATTTCCTATGTTATTTATTTTAAAGGAAGAGCTCTGATGGAATTTTATTTAGTTGAATGTTGATTAATCAGCAACAAGTTGGAACCAACCAAGCACACTAAAGCTGATGCACTAAAGAGATCTCAGGAAAAACTTCATCTAGTCCACAAAAGAAAAAAATTACCTAATAGAGAGGAGATTTCAGAGCCCAACACTAACCCCAGATTTAAATAGCTCTGTGTATGGACTTTATTCTGATGAGTGGGACTCACTGGGAGAGGGAAATTCACTTGTTTGCAGAAGTACTTGTCATATCAAGTTGTTTGAACACAGTGCCTCTTGCAGTCTTACCTCTCAGTCTGGCATCTACCAAACTCTTACTTGCATTTTCATTCACTATCCTCAAGCTGATAACATAATGACACTGCTGGGGGGATGTGTCACAGATGCCAGGTGGCAGATGAGGAATTATAGAATAGTTTGGATACAAGAAGGTCACTAGAATTAATTGATACACGAAATTGGATCTGTGCATTTGGCGTTTAACTTTGACGTACATGTGCTCCCTGATTAATCATTGAGTGATTACTACTGAAGAAAAACTTAAAATATTCAAACATTTGATACTTGCTTCATTTGTAAATATTCTTTCTGGCAACCCTGTTTGCTGGGATATTTGGAGGGGAAAATTACATTCGGGGTGCAAAAGTAATTAAAGTGACTTCAGTTAAAACTTTAGTGAATGATTGTAGAGCACCTCTATTAGCATTTGTTCAACCAGAAAGGGAAGTCTAATTTCCATACAAAAGTCTTTCAGATGAAATAACAACTCATGAAAGTTAATACTAAAGAGATACTAGTACTAAAAAGATGATGCATACTTTTTTTTTTAATTAAAAGAGCATTTTGTAATCAAAGCTGAATTCCTTCTTTTGATCAAAGGAAAGTTTTGATTGTTTAATATCAGCATAATTCTACATTTGTGTGATAATTATTTAAAATTACTGTCTCCTATGCGACAAAGTAGCTGGATATTATTACCATTAATAGCTCTGTATATGAATAGTGTTCTAGAAAAATTAAAATAAAATTTTAAGACCATACATTTTCACTTAGACATGTATTAAAAAATTAAATTAAGATTCCTCATTTTAAAGGATTACTGTACTAAAAAATATTTTTCAGAAAAGTAGAATATCTACATCAGTTTCCTTAGCCATGTGAAAGAACCAGACAATTTTATGAATCCATCACTTCCCAGTTTTTTGCAAATTTTGGATTTTTTTTTCACAGACCACGGGTTGAATTTTACCTTTTATTACCTCCTGTCTGATGTCTGCTAATTACTCAGCAGTGAATACTCACAAATAAATGATGAACAATATGTAGTGCAAAAACCAATGTGAAATGTTGTCAGAGCTATAAATAAAACTAAACTATGTTCAAAATATCAAAGGAAAGTTGAATACAAGATTTATAGAGAAGAATATTGCTTAGCCCTTAGAAATCTCTATTTTATTGAAGTAAAGCCCACAATTCTAAACATATTCTTTGTCTTCTTATGCCTGTGTGTGTATGCAATGTCTGCTTGCCTCATTTCTGTGATACATCTATAGAAAAGCAAAGTTGTATTTTCTTTATGATAGTGAAGGGACTGAAAAGAAAAATTGCAAAAAAAGCATGTCACAAATGCTTGCCAGCAAGTAGTTCATAAGAAACAACTAGTAAGTAAATCTAATAGTAGTCACAGGATATGTTTTTTGCTGGTTTTTGCAGGGAAGAGGTTCCCACAAAAAGCTGTTGCAGAAAGCTGAACCAAGACATGGTCAATGGGACTAGAAATAAAGAACATTACACAACATTCTAGATGAAAGTGCAGCTGCACAGCTTGTATCATATTACAACTGCTCTAGGACCTTGACACATTAGCTGTTTGTACTTTAACCCTCTAAGCCAGGTCACCATTTAGAGACTGTCAATTCAATAAGTTAAACTTCCAGCCATGGATTTTGACCAATATATTTCTGTGCCTCTTCAGCCCTTCTTGCAGGATGGTGGGGATTTTCTTACAGGCTTTCAGCACAGAAATCCACTACCTACAGTCCCCAGGTCACCACATTTTTTATCCAGCTCTTTGGTACCTTTCCTTACATCTTGTATTCTTTACTGTTTATAAATAGAGACAAGACTGAAAAAGTAAAAAATAGTTATCAAAGTTATTTAAATAAATAACCTAGTAAAAACTAGTTATCAAATAGTTATCAAAAATTAGTTATCAATAGTTACCAATAGTTATCAATAGTATATCCAAAGTTATCAAATAGTTTCATAACTATCAATAGTTATCAAAAAATAGTTATCTGCAGTTCTGAGGAAGGTCCTGCTTTGCAAACAAGAACCTCCCTCCCCAGAAACATGACTGCCAATGCATGATGAGGAAGTCCTAAGGTTGTGGCTCATGGTTAACTGAAGGCTGGCCTCAAGTTGATCCTAGTATTAGCATAGATTTCCTCTTTGAATATGATGTAGGAAAAATAAGAGCAATCGTTCAAGAAGTTAGATTTGAATGTCCTGTTTCGTCCCTCTCACAAATATTGACATAAATTTCTTGATCCATAAAACTAGTCAAATTATTTCAAAATATACTTCAATAACTGAACATTCTATTATGAATATAACAAAGAGTTATTTATATTATTTTTCCTGAGCAGTCCTTGACAAGTCACCTTTCTTTATCACCTGCTAAAAAGCTTCTGGCAGCTCAGTGTCTTACAGAGTACTGGTTTTAGAGATATTCCTCATGTACTTGTAAGGGTTGTCAGAAGAAAATTTTGACCCTTGCTATCCCATTAAAGATAATTAGTCAATTCTGAGCAGCAGCAGCTATAGGTTGTCTGTTTTTCAACCCCATGCATGCCTGGCATTGCATGAGATTCACCCATGACATTCAGACTGTCATTTTTCCATGTCATTATACTTTACTCATATTTATAGTCTCTTAGAAATAATATGAAATAAAATTCTCTGAAAATGTGAATAAAAGCAATGCTTCTCTGGAAGTTTTAGGGAAAATAAAAACCAAAACAACCCTAAACCTAAAAATCACATCATCCTAAACCACAAAGCTTTCTCTTCCTCCTCAAAGAGTTCGAAGCCTATGCTCGAGTATGAATTCTGATAAAACAGACATTTATTTTATCCTATTCATATTCCATGTGAAGTGCACAAGTAGAACTAGAACCCTAAGAGTGCCCTCCTATCTCAGCTGATTCTGAAACTGGACTGTTGTCCCCTGTGAACACTTTGTGGGCAAACTGAAGCTGAAGTACTAGTAGGAAGAGTGATGGCACAAAGCCTGGTATTGAAGGACACCTTCCTTCCAGCATGGACATTAACCTGATGTATTAACCTGATTTGGATGAGGGAGATTAAGCTTGAATTCCCTCAAGAGGAAAAGCTTGTCCTCTGACACCCAGCTCCAATTTCCAGGCAGGTAAATAAACAGAGCAAAGGTAAACAGCAAGTCTGTTAATGCTGACACCATGTTATCTGCATAAACTGATTTTTCAGAAGCTATTTGACAGCATCTTTTGAGATTTAAGCATATTTGCAGTCTGAGAAATATGCAGATCTGGCACTGGACTGCTTAAACTCTATCAAGTTCCTTAAAAAGCAGCTCGAGAACTTGAGGAGTTTTCATGGTGTGACACTTAAAAAAAACCTTGCAGGTGACATATGGATATACACACTTATATGCAAAATAAGAAAACCACAAGTCTTTGCTTAATATGAGTTTCAGTCCTTCTACAGCCTCTCTTCCTCAGTTGTTTTTGATTTTATAAGAAACACACATGGCACTGAACAAAAGCTTTTACCTCAAAAGAAAAAAAAATCTTTAACCAGATTCTTTTATTTCATTCCATGGTATTTGTGCTCCCAAATTATTAGCACACTGAACAAACCCAGAAAAATTAGCTGACATAAAGTCATTATGATATAGCTCCTGCATTTTGTGGCTGAGAAATTTCTGTAACTATAAACAGAAATGCACCAAAGCAGGATAAAAATATGCAAGCATAAATATTTCAAGATTGCTTGCTGATCTCCTCTGTCCATCATGCTTTCTTATCCATCAAATATCAGCAGAATTCATCTCCTTTTTAGGGATTCTACCACTCTCTAGGAGATGCTACTTAACTCCAAGGTGTCAGTCACTGGACTTGTATCTGATAAATAAAAACTCCATGGCCTTCAGAGAGCTCTCTGAATAAAAATAGGTCCTTCCCTATGGAAAAAAATTCCAGGACTATTACTCTGAACTATATTAAAGATTTGGCTAGAAACTGATTAAATCCTCCTGAAACAATTTTTTTGTATAGTAGACAAAAATATTTGATCAATTTATAAAGAAATAGAGATTTCAAAGGCAACATTATACATTTCCCCATCATTCAGTTCTTTTTCTGCATTGTGTTTTAACAAATAAATTATGTATTTTCAGCTTGATCTGAAAAAATCCAAAATGAGATATTTTCCACAATTGAATAAAAGGCAAATGAGATTTCACATTGAATGTTTTGCCAAAATCAATGAAAACTACACCAACGATTTTGTCTTTCAGGATCACTTAGTTTGTGTCATTAGCAATCCTTAAAAGAATGGATTTTGTGTAGCACATTGGCTGTGATCCATACAGTGGAAGAATAGGAATTGAAAATAGCTCTCTATTTAAGAATGCATTAAATTGATTGCAGCCAAGTTCCTTGATCTTTTAGGCACAGGACTGCAATTATAAAAAATTAAATTAGCTAATTAATACATTGGTAGTTTAAATTATGCCCTTCCATAAAGCAGTTGAGACCTCATGGAAGGCAGACAAGTGTCCCCTGTACTCATGATTTTGAGGCAAAACATCTCAATTTCTGGAACAAAGAAAGAGAGTAAAAGCTTGTATCTAAGCCCTGATATCAACACCCTGAAACAGGCTGAGAAGGAATCTCCTGCATCAATGTACTGAGCTTCTAAAAGCCCCTAAAGCCAGTACATAGAGTATCTTAATATAAAAGGGGGAGCTGGACCTAGAGGAAGGATGGAAATACACAGAAATATCCAATAAATAAAATGTTCTGGAAGATTTGACATGATATTCAGCCATGCAATGCTTGCAATCTTCAGCAGAGATACCAAAGAAGCTATCTTGGAAAATTATGAATAAAGGTTAAACAAGGAAAATAGAGATGCTATTCAACCTTAGGACCCAGTGGGACACTGGAAAGGTGAATATCACACCAAAGAAAAGGGTGACCATTGTTTTTTCTTGTATAACAATTATGAATTATTATTAATATCATCCATGCCTTTCTTTATTAATTTGGCCTATTATATCAAATAATGCATAATTATTATTGGACTAATGGTTTGGACTATTAAACTGTTAAAATATTAATTTCCTCATACAATTTTTGATTTCTTGAGTGAGGCGAGTTTTGTCACCAAACTCTTTTGTGCTGTAATTTAGCATTCACCAATAGGCAAGGTAATCAGAGTAAATTTGCCTTAATTTCTGCTACTATTACAATTGTATGACAATGGTCAGGATGACAAAGGAAATGGATATATTTATTCCTGATTTCAAATCTTTATAAGTCAAGTCCTGTTTTTTGGAGGGAGGCTTGTTTGGTTTGGTTTCATTCTTAGAAATCTTAAAGAGAGGAACAAAGGGGGGAAATAGTTACCTGATTTCTACTGAAAGAAACTTGGTTTGCTCCATCTAAGTAGGTCTTTCATTTATCTTCTATCTGAAACAAATGCATCCATTAGACTTGCTGCTCACCAAGGCTATTATACAGCATGAACAAGAACTGCAGGATAAGATTTGATTGTTTTCTTCTACTTGTGGACTGACAGCCGACCAAAGCCACACATACATAAAATACTTTACAACAGAGTGGCTTTAAAATTTAATAAGACACAGTGAATAGACTGAATACATTATTGAACACATATAACCACCCAGGATGCAGTGCACATTGTTAGGAAGGAGACAGAGAGAGGTAGGGAAAAGAGAGAGTAAAAGTAGGGTAGCAATACCAGTTAGGACAGGCAGAGCTATGGCCATATCTTCATCTCTGACTTAAGAAATTTAAGGATGTAATGAAGACAAAGTATTAAGCTCAGTCTGGAAGCTCTTCAGTCAGCAGAAAATACAACTTCCCCAAGCAAGAAGCTGAAGAAGATATTGACTATATGTTGTCTATACACACACACACATTATGTTTCACTATATAGGAAACTGATATCATTCTCCAAAGTGCCAAGTTAGACATCACTTCCAGAATTAAAAATGTCTTTCTGCCTATGGAGTACAGGGCCAGTGATGTGGAGAACACCAGCAAAGAATTAGTCATTGACCTTGTACTGTCTTTATTTGGACAGGCTAGTTAGTGATATTGCTTCTAGCAAATGGTTCATCAAGATTTACTAGCAAATGGAAGAAGGGGTGATGATAAGCTTTTATTTAAATTTCTATAAAAAGCACTCTTTAGAAACAGTTTATTTAAATTCCTCACAACAGGGCTGTGGAGCACTACAGGAGGTATTACAGAGAAAGCACTGCATCCGTACTTGGCAATTCAGAGTACTGACAAAGTGGCAACAGCAGGAATACCTCATTTATGTCATTTTCCTTAACCAAATTGTCTCCCTCAACACTAATCTCTGTCAAGTACTTCACATCTTTAAAGAAAGGGTAGATAAAAGAAAAATATTTCAAGTAAATTTCTTCTTTGAGGCAGTGTTCCAAAACAGCATTAAAAAGCCCTGAAAAACAAGGTCCCTTCAAGATCTGCTTTTTTAATGCTCTTTAACTGAAGAACACTGGCAGGTGAGAATATCACATTTCATAAAACAAGATACCCACTAGTTCCAATATATCCAGGTTGCTACACTTGTATGTAGTGTAGCAATGGCACATCAGTTGGGAAGCTGAGAACACCTGGAATAACTGGAGTAGCTCCCTAAGAATACTTGAATTCAAGACTTCCAATGCTATAAGAGACCAACAAATGGGTTAGCCTGACTCAGTGAAATATTAATTTACTTCCTATAGATGCCCCCCCTGCCCCCCAACAAGTTAGCCAGTAAAAGCATTTCAAGGTAAGTAAATACTGGAGAATGTGTGCTGGAAGTTAATTTTGAGCTTACAACATTCAAGGGTTTCACTTAAGGCCCGATAATCTGTTTTGAATAGAGCAAAATGGCCAAAAGTGGAAATTTTGTTTGCATTTAAATCTAATATTTTTTTAAAATTAGTAGATATAATTAATACTCTTAGTAAACTACCTGTGTTCTTAATAAATTAACTGGGAGCCAAGAATTTATCAGCAAAATTCCTTATTAAATGATTTTGCAAAATGTTCAAAATCAAGACAGTTTTCTACTGTTCATAGATAACCCATTAAGGGTAAAATAAAATATATTGGTTGCATGAATTATTCATCCCAACTGTTTACACAGTTCTAGTCAAACAGTGATTCTGCTCTAGTATTTTTTTCATTCACAAGCACTTCACAGAACAATCTGTCCTCTCAGAAACCAGTAAGTTTTAAACTATGCAATTTCTGATTAACAAAATGTCTATGGCCATTGAAATGCATGCACAGACATAGCATTTGTAGGACATGCTAATAACAAATTACCACGATTTAAAACAATGTCTAAATTTAGTTTCCAAAGTTATTATTTCTTTAATTGGACACATTTGGTTTAGGAGCAAGTAATTTTACTGATCTCACACAGGACAAAGCTGTGTGGTTACGTGTGCACTACAAACATACAGGCTATGAGATGTGCAAAGCCAACAGCTGTGCTAACATCTGAGTCTCCCCTTCATCCTCACTAAAAACCTCCCTCCTAGTAACTGCAATAATCTTTCAACTCTAAAAATGATTATTTGCTTTCCAGTGTTTCAGAAATTTCTAAAATGGCAATCCCTCTTATTAGAAAATTAAGAATCTCGCTCCATGCTGTGTGAACAAACTTTCTTATATCTAGCCTTTCAAGTAACAGGAAAATTAATATTAACATTGAAAACTTTACCATGAAGAGAAAAGTTTGGGTTGGATCCAGGATTGTAGTGTAGAGCAGATCTTCCCCATCCCACAATTACCTAAATAATATTCTAAGTTTCAAACAGCTGTTTGTTTAATACTCATATCAGCACAGATTTTTACTTCTTTTTTTAAAATTTTGGACTAAGGTTTTTAAAAAAAAAGTGTTTGTAAACAAGTATTATACCCTTACAAAGGCAGTTAATCATATCATAGTTTCTTATATTTATTAAAAATACCCACGAACTGTAAAATTTGTTGGAAGCATTTTCCACAGACACATTGCTTGGATTAATTGAAGCTGTTATTTTCCTACCATAAGTCATCAGCAAATTGATTAGCTTTATACAGTGAGGTCCATTCCAGGCCTGAGGCATTAGTGCTTTATGGAAAAGCAACTGGGCAGAATTGGACACGATATTTCTCTTTCAGACAGATTTTAGAACATTACCTGCGTATAAAATTGTTCAGAGGAGTTTTTTTTCAAAGTCCTAAAGAGTAAGAGTTTCCTAGTGGCAGGTAAAAGCAGATGAAAGGCAGAGATTCACAATAAAACCACTCACCAATTATAAAACTACTAATAAAAAATAAAATTACTTATACAATTCATAACTTTTTAAGTTATAAATTTTTTAAATTTTAAATTTTAAAATTACAATGTTTTAAAAACGGTTTTTTGGGCCACTATGTCTGCCTTTTAATATATAGCCCCTCATACACTCCATGACAAACAAGCCTCACGTCCACAGCATTTTAGAGAGGAAGGCAAAGGTCACACATCCATTTTCTCAGGTATTTGCTTGCTAATAGATTGAATGCAAGCAATGAAGGGGCTATTATTGACTTGTTTGGGAGTTACAGCTAAGGAAATGCAAAATTATGAGTATTTCTCTTGAAGAGAGCCACGGTAAGAAGGGGATTGTGCTACAAACACCTTGTTGAGAGCATCAATAAGTGAGAGCAAATATACCAGAATCCTACTACAAATTCCTTGGCAGCCTGCCATGCAAGCAGCCAGCTCTGATGGCTGCAAGGAATGAAGTTGAGAAGCAAGCAAACAAAAGAGTCTGGACAGGAGCCAGGTGAGGCGTAAGGGGTACATAAGAGAAAGTCACATCACAGCTGGAAATTGCAAAGGCAAAGTGCTTGTAGTGGGGGGAAAGCCAGGGTCCAGGCACAGCTTTATCTTCCTCTGGCATTTCACCATGCCCCAGGAAGTCAGGAGATATGATTTTCAGGTGTGGCCGAGCTGACAATGCAGCTGTAACACATGACCAGCACACACAATCTTATCTTGCAGCAAATAATAGCCTGAATGATATCTGAGGGTTGCTCTGCCAGCTCAGGGACTGCGAGTCAGGGGCTGGTTCTGCTCTTTGGACACAAAACCACTTCTGAAGTTTACATGTGCCCCTTCCAATTGGTGTACACTGTGCTAGGGTTCTGAAGCAGGGGAATATGATAGTGGATGCTGAAGTGCAAAATCACATCAGCTCAGGACTCCCAGGAAAACCTTCCAGAAGTCACTGTTACCACTTTGAGCGATTTTTCTGCCAGGTTGGAGTAGAATGCTTAGGCACTACTTCTCTAGGTGAGAATGTCCTTAAGTGGTAATGAAGTTGCTTCAGCTTACAAAAATACACCCAGAAACTGTGACTATGTGGACTTCAACAGTCACTGAAATATTTAATGCAGGAAAACATGTTTGTGCAATAACAGTATCAGGATGTTCACGTCACAGCAAAGGCCAGGAAGTGGGAAAAAAACCCCACAAAAAATCTAAGGGGTCCAGCATCAACCCCAACTCCTCAGCTTATCAGATATTTTCTACTACGTCCTACAATTCTGAACACACTTTGTAGAGAAAAAAAAACACAAAATATTTATGATTTTGGAAAAGTGATTGTTGAAACTTCTGCCACACTACTCTGGGTTCATGATTTTCCCTCAGTATCAGCAATGTGCTATTACTGTAGTTTTTCCTTTTTAATCTGAGGGAAAAAAAAAGAAAGAAAGAAAAAAAAAAAGAAAAAAGCTTATTATTAACAATATTAACATTTAAGTAATGCAAATTAACTTTGAGGTTTTGCATATAAAAAGCTGTAATTAGGGCCTTTTTCTCATTCAACAGATGCTGGTTGGAGACTTATTTTTGAAGCCAGGGTCAGTAGGGTAACAGCACTTCCTGCACAGAAATAGTTGAATCTCCAGAATGGGGCAGGGAGGAGTAATAACTTGATTTCTCAAGTCTTCTCCCTCTAGATAGGATGCATTTGGCTTCAAAGAAGTCACACTGATGTAAAATTAGCACAAGTGAGAGCAAAAAAAGTGGCACTTCTATCTGGAAGATTGCAAATTATTATATTACTCAAGAAATCCCAGAGACATTATAATAATGGGATCCACCATGAATTACCCAGCAATTCCTTTTATCTTCTATTAAGGCAATTAGGGAGTGAGAGAGGGAGAGAGAAAGAGAGAGAGAGAGATCTGCTCTTCTTTTAGAACTCAACAGGCTGCAAGTCCCTGCACAGAAGCTGAAGCAGTCCTGAAGGAGCAATGATTTCATTCCTCCAATGACCAAGCCAGGGTAAGCAAGCCACATAGAGAAATAAATTACTTGGTCTGGAAAAGCATTAATGTGCATTGATTCCTCTTTTCTCATTAAAGGAGATGGAGGGGGAGGAGAAGGACTGAGGTGTAACTGAAATTTGAGATGAAAAAGTTTGCCTACATATTTGCTCAGGAAGACAACCCAAGGTACACCTGACCCCTTCTGAGCTGTGTCACAGCCACAGTAAAATGCAAACATTTCCTGACTTAGTTCTTTGAACAGAACAAAGCACAGACATTAATAACTTAAATGATCATCACATACTCAGAGCGTGATTTAACTGCAGCAGGTATGTTACACAGAAAAGTAGTCACTTTTAGAAAGGTGAATTTAATTCAATACATGCTGAGTCCCATCAAGAGTAGTCCCATGAATTTTTGGGGTTAATTTCACTACTATTGTCTAAGAATGTCTGAAGTAATTCTGACTAAATCAGGTTCACAATCATTGACCTATGCATGGTGTAACATGTACCATGTACGCTCCTATAAACAACTCCATTTTGTGTTTCCTGGTTTTAATTTTGCTATTCTTTACATCTACAAGCAAGTAGGAATTGTGAAATCTTCAATCAAATATTTAATGTCTAAAAAATTAAAATTGAAAAATCTTTAAAAATAAAACAAAATTAATTTACTTTTCTTACTGGTGCTGCCTGCTGCTGCCGTATTCTTTGCTATCTGATTCACCTACACATCTACTCCTAGACTTCATGAACAATAATGCCAGGGATACCAGAACAGAGCTCAGAGCATGGTTTTGGACTCTTCAAATTCCCATTCCTTTAGATTGTGGAAGGAATCATGCTGTACCTCTGGGAAACATGTTTTGCTTCTTTGTGCTGCACAAATGAAACATGGCTGTAAACTGGAAGAGCTTCAGAGCACTACACAACAAATGTCTCATGATGAAGAGGGGAGGGGAAGGGAAGGGAAAAGGAAAGGAAAGAGAGAGGAAAGGAGAGGAAAGGAAAGAGAGAGGAAAGGAAAGAGAGAGGGAAGGGAAGGGAAGGGAAGGGAA
>VXBC01011640.1:14867-50387 GCA_013399945.1 Ploceus nigricollis
GGAAAGGAAAGGAAAGGAAAGGAAAGGAAAGGAAAGGAAAGGAAAGGAAAGCTTTTATTCATATGAGGCAGATGAGCCTGTATGTCAAATGAAGCCTATTTTTTCCTTCTACCTTGGTTCTTGTTGCTTGGTTGGCATCACTGGATGGAACATTCATTTGCTTGGTCCTACCACAGTCCTGAGCCACTGTTCTCAGATCTAATAAATGGTATGGAAAACAAAGAAATGAATTGTTTCAGCATTGCAGATTATTGGTTTAGGTTTTAGAGACAAACTTCGTACTTCCCTGTATGACCTTAAAAAGGCACATTTTGCCCCTTCCAGGCAAAAACCTNTGGCATCACTGGATGGAACATTCATTTGCTTGGTCCTACCACAGTCCTGAGCCACTGTTCTCAGATCTAATAAATGGTATGGAAAACAAAGAAATGAATTGTTTCAGCATTGCAGATTATTGGTTTAGGTTTTAGAGACAAACTTCGTACTTCCCTGTATGACCTTAAAAAGGCACATTTTGCCCCTTCCAGGCAAAAACCTAGGAACAAGAGCATAAGGGCTGTAATGAACACAAGGTTTAAGCACTTGCCTCTCAACAGTTTTGGGAATGATTCTCACCTCTGCAGCTCTAGTAAATGGTGGAAAATTTAGTAGGTTAAGAGGAATCCCTTAGTACACAACAGGCCCTGTTTTATCCTGCAAAATCTGTCAGAGCTTGAGGCAGAAATCATCTGGTTTGTCTTCTGAAAAGTATCAAATGTAGCAGGTAGTAAGAAAGGCTCTACAAGCAGTTTTAATTAACTGGAGGCTGAAACAATACAAAATGCATGTCTAAATAGACAAGACAATTTCTCCAGATTGTGAACTCCAGCTCACATTTTGAGACTGAATGCCTGACACTTTTCCTTCCAAATTGTTAATCGCACCACTGGAATGCAATTAGCCACAATTCTACTGTGCACATGAAGGGGTTTCTGCACAATGGGCTACCATAATTTGATCCTGAGGTTTCTGAGGAAAAGGAGGAATCAAACTCTTCCTTAGAAACGAGTTGTTTTTTGGGGTTTTTTTTTTTTTTTTGAAAGGGAATATTTCTGAAGTTTTGTAAGGGTCGTAGGTCTTCTACTTAAATATTTTGTTTAAAACAGAATTAATGTTCTAAGCAAGGAAATTTACCTTCACCACTGAGCTAGTTTCAGCTGGGGGGTTAAATCATGACACCCACATCACAGGTCCTGCAAAGTAGAATTCAGCAGGTCAGACTTTCATCTTGCAATAGATCTTTCCTTTCATAAGTTCATCAAAGAATATTTTCTTTCTCTTTTTTTTTCCTCCCTGAAACTAGATTTAAGGTTTCTATACAATGTATTGTAGTGTTCCCATTCTTCAGACACTTTTTAAAGAACTAGATAGGTTTTGGCCAAAACTCCATTTGTCAGAGGCAGCAGTCTCTATTACTTACTGGATATAAGACATTTAATTAGTGTCTTAAAAGAATTATGAGTAACTCAACCCAAGCTGAATAGAGCACTTCCATTTCTATATATAATAGGCCCCAAACTGATGTAGAGTATGGATTAATCCCTCTCACTATATAAAGAATTGTATTTTTTCTTTGTGTTTTTATACAGTCCTAATAACTTGGCCATCATGCACATGCACACAAAATACTTAAATAGATGTTTAATGGCTAATTCCTTTCCTAACCAAAGTATTAAAGTCATGATGAATACACCGATTTGAACTTGTTCCATTCACTAATTTGTTCATCTGAAAGAGCTTGAGTCATATTCAAAATCCAGTGCTGAAATCTTTATTATTTATTTCAAAGACATTGTTTACTTTGGAGTTGGCAACTTCTACAAAGACTGTGTGAGATGAACTTCTCCTGACTCTGTGAAAGTCATTCATGACTGGAAGTTCAGACAAAATTTCTATAACACAACCAGATTATTTCAGGGACATGGAAATAAAGGAACTAGGAGTGCCTGAGGAGTTTGCTGAAGACTTTAGGAGATATTTTGCAAAATTTATCTGCCTACAGCTACAGACATTCTCCATTAACCACTTATAACAAATACCCCACCTATTCTCCCAATGATCCAGCAGGATCAGACTCCACGACTTGCAGCAAGTCCCTGGTACTTCTGTTCCCAGTCTGCATAGTCAAGCTGCCAAAATGAAAATGAAATTTGAGCCTTTCCAGTCTGTTTTTTCTTGATCCAGCCTGATTCTTGTTAAATTCTTGGTCTTAGCAACTCTTTTGATCACTATTAGTGTTTGCGAGAGCCTAGTCATGCCAGCCTCCATTGTAGTTTTGTGGTTTGCCATCAATCTCCCAATCATCTCCTATATTTTAAAGATCAGTGACATCTTTACTTTCTGGTATCTTCTCATGGAAGCCACCTGTGTTTGTTAAAAACACATGTATACAAAACATCTCCTTAGAATAGGCCACCTAAAGTTATGAGACATCATATTAAATATGGTTTAGGCCTATAAAGCTCATTTGGAAAAGTTTATCTCAAAATATTCAAGGTCCAACAGAAGACTGAGGATTACAGAAGGGTGCTATTTAGAGAATAATAGATTAAACTGCAGGAATGAGAAAAATCCTATAAGATTTTGCATATCTGCCATAGCTGGATTAATCCTAAAACTGTGTTCTTTGTTTCACTTAAATACTCATCATTATTTGTGTTTTAATGTTCTTGTACTTGGAAGTTTTATATATTGCTTCCTGTCAGATAGTTTAGCTACATTTACATTCCTTCTTTTTTCTGAGAGCTATATAAATTGCAAGACATACATTGTATCATAAAAATAATTTGGAGGAGGGTTTATTTAAATATTTACTTTATAAATATATGATAATTAAAGTATTCTAAAGGAGTAAAAGCCAACAGAGGAACACCTACTTAATAAAAATGGAAAATACAATCTGGTATTTATCAATAACTGAATTACTATAGAGTCATACAGTTTCTCCTCAATATCTTTGAGGAATATAAGAACACTGACACGTGACTTGTATAAGACATAAATGAAGAAGGCAAGGCAGAAAATTGAGAAGATACTTTATTTATAATTCTTCTGTAAACAGCAGCTCTCCAAAATGCATGGAGTTCATTTTATATGACACTTTCTTTATGTTAAGAGAGCTCGGATGATGTGAGGGTCACTTGCATTAATGAGCCAAACATGGAGAAACTTCAATCTCTGTTCCTTCATAAATTGTTCACTGGGAGTCAGCTATACTGATTTAAGAAAATGAGCAAAGAAAAGGTAATAAGGTAACATATGGATTCCTTTTTTCTCTTTTTTTTTTCCTATTCTAACACTGCTGTATGTATTATCTATAGAAATACATCAGACTCACACTGACTTTTTCAAATGAAAGACAGGTTTTGCGGCTGACACATAAAAAAAAAGAGCAAAGAAAGCAAGCAGAACTTTCTCTGTGGAGTTTTATTTGATTTGGGATATAGTTCTTCTCTTTCAACTAATACAATCCAAACATGTTGATCTTTAAAAGGAGACTATAAAAGCCTGTCTTTTATGGTCACAAGGCAAAATCTATGACAGCACTTACAATCTTGCTCACTGAAGAAAAAAAGGATCATTTCCCACTGTTGTGTTTATCCTATTTTGTTTCACCAGTATTGACAATAATTTTACAGTAAGAGATATATCTGAAACACAATTCTGTGCAAAATGCAGTATATCCACAGTATCCATATTTGCTTTTCCTATATACCCATATTTTTCTTCTTACATAAAATAAACCCCAGGCCCCCACATAGTTATTTCCAACAACGCTCTCTTAAAAGCTGCAGGTTTTTGTTGTTGTGTTTCCCAAAGAAGTCCTAACTATGGCTTTGAGCTGGATCTTAGGAACAGTAATTTGATTATACCTGATTTTTTACAGGTTGCGCAGATTGTTATACAGGTTGTGAAATCTGTATATTTTCAGTTACTAAACTGAATCCTTGAGGCACGAGTGGGTACATTGTAAGGGGCAATAGAACTTTGATGACATAGATGGATGGTAGTAATAAATTGAATTTTGACTTTGGCATGATAGAACTCTGCAATTCTACAATATTCCACCTGGGCATCTCAAGGCACTTCTCTGAATATTAACTTTGCTTCATAATGTTTCTGTTTTGAATCAAGGAAGCATCATCATGAATAACATTTTACAGGCAAGAAACTGACACATTAAAATAATCCAATCCCTAAAAAATTCAGAGCTTTTGATTTGGTCACTATGGCTTAGACATGATCAGGAAGGTAAGGTAAGGTAAGGTGGTAAGGACCAGCACTTCCTTACCTGTGTCACCCTGGCTTAGAACATTAATTTTTACATACCAACATAATGATATGTTAACCATCATTAATTCAACGGTGTTTAGCTGCAATAGAGGACATTTCCCCAAAGATACAAAACCGCATCGATTTCTATTGTTAATATTTCAGAAATAGAAAAGTTTCCCTTGTTAGGTTAAGAAATGATCAATATTTGACTTGAGCTGTTAGTGAATTTTATATATGCATTCAAACTTGCACAGACAGCAAGGACCCATTAGCTAGAAAACACAATGAACCCAGCAAGTTTGAATTAAAAATCATTTATTGCCATTGTACAGAGGCAAGGTCAAAGAGAATTGCTATTTTAGGCAGCCTCCAGGTTTCTTGGAGACAAAGGTGTATATCTGCATAACCTTGTCCTTGTCACCTGCATAACCTTCAGACCTGAGGTGTTTAAGTATAAATGAATTGGAATAGATTAATGAAACATATGTTTAGCATTCCTTAACCTTCATCATGCCACAGGATCAGCTGCAGTACCATAATTCAGTTGACCAGAAGCATTTTCATCTAATTTATCTTTATATACTTACATTCATACAAAAAATCAGCACTAAGGTCTTCTAGACAAGTAAACATACATTCTTTCAGTTTAGGTATCCTGTTCCAAGACACTGCTATAAAACAATACTATCAGAGCATGGGCAATATGGTGAGTGGAAATAAATGCTTGTTATTGTGACTTTATTTTTTCTTTTTTTTTAATTTTTTTTTTTTTCTTAATTTGAAAGGGGAAATGTTAATAACAAATTGTGTTTCTTAGGAATATATACCTGTCTGCAAAGACTTAGAGACAAAAACTCCAGACCTAAACTTCACCATTACTACCATAGCTTTGGGACTCCTTTTAACCCTGCTTTCTCCCTTTCAGAAAATAACTAGGCCTCTTTTCTAAGTATACAAAAATAGGTCCATATTGATCTTGCATACTTTTTTTCCCCCTCTCCACACCCCCATTAGGCTGGATGAAAACTGGTTCTGTTTTAATTAGTTGGTAATCTGCTAATCAAATTAATTTTCAAAATAATTTTTCCAGTGGCTCAGATATTTTGAGTGGTCCCCAAATTGCAGTTTGGGTAGAAACCAACTCTATGACTCATGACTGCATTAAATGAAATCTCCAATTTTCTTGTCCTTTTTCTTCTTGAATGAAGCAATGGTATATTCCTACAAATACTTATCACTGAGTTTGTCACCTTGTCCTTTTCTAATGCTTTAAAATCAGTTTAATATTTTAGAATTCAGTTGCTGAAAAGATTGAATTGGACAGAGGGTAAAGAAGACACAAGACACATCAGTTCAAACAGTGTCATGATGGGTTAATCAATGAATGGATCCAGTCTTCCTCCTCTATGAGACAGTAAAAGTTGATATTCCCATGCAGCAGGCTGAGGAATGAATTCTGCCTGCTGCAATCTACTACTGAGTATCATCCAGATGTTTGCTCAACACATCAGACAGACAGTTTCAAAAATAATACACTTTCACAATATATATTACACCAGTCCCTTTGCTGTGATGATATGTGCTGTGCTAAGCCACTATCTACAGCCTAGGAGATGCCTTCTCCTGCCAAAACCCAGCAACTTTCAAACAGAGATGAAAGGAAGATATTATTGTGTTTTGTTCCTTAAGCTGCTACAATGCAAAGAAAAATTAGAGTATTTGTTTCCTTCCTGTAAGATTGTATATATATATGTGTGTGTATCTGTCACTGTTACAGAAAGTGATAGATTGTTCCTAAAAATAGGTCATAAATTGAACACTGCGCTTCAGCCTGCATAGCTTAAATTCAGCTAAGCTTTTCTTTCCTGAAAATCAAGCCCATTGTTTTTCTCCTTCACAAATGCCAATCTACACTCCAACCTTTTTTGTGGAACAACATCTGCTGCACAAAATTGAATATAGATCAGCAGATCCAAATATGTTCAGCCCAAGTTGCAGGGATAGTTTTTCAAACGGCGACTCTAATTTATAAAGTTAAGAAAGCAAACTGCTTTTACAACTAGAAAACTCTTTCTCTCTCTCCTTATCAAGTACTTTTTCCTTTTAAAGAACACTATTTTTCTTAAATCCAATACAGTTTCATAAGTAGTATTAGGTTTTTATTTTTTTTTAAGATAATTCTCCAATTTGTATTGATTAACTGCATTTTCAAACCATCTAATCTAAGTTTTAGGAAACAGGTGATATCTATTATACTAAGAAAAAATGGATGTTACTACATTGCGAATATTTTTGGCATTTAATCAAAATCTCCATTTTAAATTTTTCTGAGGTAAAGAAGAAGTTACAGACAATCAATATTTTTCAAGTGTCATTGTATGAAAGAACAAAATTCCGCTGAGTATTATTCTTTCCTTCTCCTTTCTTATTTTTCATTATCTTTTACTTTCGCTTCATAGTGTAAAATTATAAAATACCTAAAAATATTTTAATAAATAGAAAATAAAGAAATTACATCAATATTAAAAAACAAATAAGCACAATTTGCAAATTTTTCTGTATTCTGCATAGTCTGTAACCTGAAATTCACCTAAAAAAATATATTGATGATAGGGACTGGGTGTTGCTTGCTTTTCCTTTTGTGATCAGAATTGAGGGTATCACACTGTTCTTTTGGAATTTGTATAAATCGAATTACCAAATTAAACAATCACGTTCCTTATAGAGCCTTTTTTTCTCCAATAATCCTCCTTAGAGGAAACACCTAACTCATGTTGAAAACAGTAAAAATGAACCTGGTCCTAATTTAATGAGCAATCTACTTTTAAATTAATTTTTAAACAACCACTTCCTACTCTATATATATTTATATTCCTGACTGATATAATTCTGAAATTTCCTGTAATAATTTACTGGCTCTACCAATGCAGCATCACTACTAAATAGAAAAACATTATCCCCTTGACACATTTAAAACAGCATCAGTGATTTTATGCTGCAGATAGAAGTATTATGGATTCAAAAGTATCTCCTGCTTTTATAACGAGGAGATGGCGTGAAGGGAGAAGTAAATTAGGCTCCCTACCAACCTAATGCAAAGGTGAGCTGCTATGGAGATCATTTCAGCTGCCCAAGTAATGTGTTTCCTATTCTGAGGATTGTGAGGGAGAATGAGAGACTTTTGTGTCAGATCTGTTAATGTTCACAGTGCCAAGGAAACCTACTTTCAGCTTCTAGTAACAGAGCCCAAAACATAGGCTGGCATGAACAAGCTCACCTGCAAGCACTGCTGTTCTGAGATGTTCCTCATAGCCCTGCCCACTCTGTTAGGACTGACATCTGCTCATGGACCTATCTGAATTTCAAAAAGATCAGTCTGCATCTTGCATGTTTGTAACTGCAGCTTGTTATAAGAGCAGAACTGGAAATGGAATGGAGCTTTCCTGCAGTGCTTGGTTAAATCAATTTCTATCTGTGTTTTCAAGGGTTTGCTTACTGCCTTCAATTGCTAGTGATTTCATCCATTGGTGGAACGTTGCTGTTTGATCCTGTCCTTTCTGACTCTTTCATGCCTCCTCCAGTTTAGGTGTCCTGAAATTTTGATCTAGATATGTAATTTATACCATACTATCAAAAGGATTGCCATGGTTTAATCCCAGCCTGCAAACAAGTACCAGGCAACCACTTGCTCACTCCCCACCAGTGGGATTAGGGAGAGAATCTCAAGGGTAAAAGCTGGAAAACCTGAGTGTTGAGATAAAGAGAGTTTAATAGGCAAAGCAAAAGCCATGCACACAAGCGAAGCAAAAATGGAATTCACTCACCACTTCCTATGGTTGGCCAGTGTTCAGCCATCTCCAGGNCATGGTTGGCCAGGTGTTCAGCCATCTCCAGGAGATGAAAACCCCATCACACACAGCTATGGCTTGGGAAGACAAATGGCATCACTCCAAATGTCCCCCACTTCCTCCTTCTTTCCTCCACTTTATACAGTGAGCAGGATGTCATGTAGTCTGGAATGTCCCTTTGGGAAGTTTAGGTCATCTGTCCTCGTTGTGTCTCCTCCCAAAATCCCACACACCCCCACCCTCCCTGCCAGTCCAGCAGTGCAAAAAGCAGAAAAGGCCTTGGGTCTGTGCAAGCTCTGCTCAGCAACAACAAAAACCATCTCTATATTATCAACTCTGTGCTCAGCACAAATCCAAAACACAGCCCCATACCAGTTAGTGAAGAAATCTAACTCTACCCCAGCCAAGCCCAGCACACATAAAAAGAAGTAACAGAGGGGAAACACAGACACTCAATGAAAAACTAGTCCACCAGCACTGAAATACTTGCTGGACACTGAAAGTATTTTTCTTCTCTGAGCTTACTAGATATGTCTCTACAGACCCTATGAGTGAACTGGACTGTGTTATAGTCTGGCAGGAAGAACTACTATCCAAAGACCAGCACATCCTTCATCAGTGATAGAAGCAGCTCACAGACCTCTAAATGCGCTCAGTGAAGCAAAGCTGGAAAACAAGTGCCCAGGTGCTCTCCAGAAAAAACCCAAAGAAAGTAAATAAAAGATCCACAGCCCTCTTTAAGTTTAGCAGTAATTTAGTCTTGATGGAAAAGAAGCTGTTTTCAAACTGTGCCCCTATCCTTTGCTTATCCACCACTTCACTGGTCAAATTTAGCAAACACCACACTACATAAAGGAATGTGGTTTATTTTGGGCTTTATTTTGCACACGCATGGATGTCTCTAATCTCTCTAACAGTATTTACCAAGATACATACCTGGCATCTTCTGTTCTGAAGCATGCTGTTGTGGCTGCCAGTTCTCTTGTTAGCTTTCTGTGTGTTAGGAAATGCCTTTTGAACACGACTGCATCCACATTCTCTTCATTAAAGATGTATCTGTATCGCATTCCTTCCCCCAGCTGCAATTATTTAGCCATTTTCTGCCACCTCATTTTTGACATAGGGGGCCCTGCTGTCCAAATGAAATTTTAATGAAGGCTTGAGGATGTGCTCGTGCATTGTAGAGTTCCACTGCAGTCCCACAAAGAACATGAGTTGAATGCTCACAGTTAGTGGGTAAGTGTTGTGTTATCACATTTTAAAAGGAACAAATGTTGGCATACAGTGAATGCTCTGCCAGCTCTACTTTGCCCAGTACTTTTGACACTGCCCCACATGAATTTCTCTGCAATTCCTTCCTGCTGTCTCATCTGCCTAAGATGACCAGAATCCCACATGTCAAGAGAAAATTATACAGCTTGAATTTACTTCTTACAGCCTGCTTACTTCTGCTAACCCTGTCACCACTTTGGTTTTTTGGAAGGACAAAATTTCAGTATACATTATACAAATAATGCTGTTATCTTCTATTATGCAAACATAGATGTTCTTGTTACTCACCCAGTTGTCATTCAGGGTTTTCTTTTGTTACCAGTGCAATCTTAACTTCAACAAACCAAATTGGCCCATGATCACTTTGAATTACAACTTGAAAAAGGAATAAAATCTTCAGGTTTTGCCTGTGAGGTCCTGTGCTCCCTGTGCATACCCTAATACTGTGTAATAGTAAACATTGCCTTAATGGACCTCTTCTTTCTTTGGTCTCAACTTTTTAGTCTCTTCTAGCAAGCCCTGTTTTACTCTGTGTGATCCTCCAAATTCATCAAATGAGCCATTACACACACAGACAACTGCCACCCTGTCACAGTGACCAAATTAATCTCCAGGGCATAAAGTGCAGAAGGGGTTCTCCTTCTGCAAAACCCCATCACCTGTAATCATGCCACTGAAAATTACACCCCAAGTGGTTTGTTCAGGAGTACTCAACTGAAGCCATGTGGAAATTTTAATTCTAGCTTTTATGAATTTTTGAGAACTTGATTAAGTTTATATCAAAATCTTTCAGCAGCCTCAAAAAGTTTTACCATGTCAAAAATAATGTATTGGTTTGCCCTCATAGTAGAGTATAGCTGAGCTTTTTGTGATGAAAAAGTTCCATAAAACTTGAAATAAAGCAGAAATATTACATACATCAGCCCCAAAGGGTTGAAGATTGGCAAAGATAGTATTTTAAATATGAAATTCTTGATGGTCTTATATGTGACACATCAATATCGCTTCTAATTCTTTGGTGCAGAAATCTGATTTGATGCTGATGATATATAATTTTTGACTTTTTTATTTAATGCTACCTTTCCTAAGGAAAATATTTGACAAAATTAGGGAAGTTCCAAGAACAAATGTAAAAGGCAGCTCTCCTTGCAAGAAAAGAGTCCAGCTAAATATATTCTGGGCAAGGCACAGACTACCAGCAGCAATGAACTGCCTGTAGCTTTTAGGAGGAAAAATATCTCCTTTTGAAGTTATCTTTTCTATCATTACACTATTTCAGCTTGTCAATATTCACTATGACAGCAGTTCCAGCAATTTTATGTGATGCCTTCAGTACAGATAAATAACAAGAGATTAACCTACATTCAGTCTGAAAAGAGGAGAAAAAAATATTTGTTAACCAGAACTGACTTGTGACAGACCTTTTATGCTGTTTTCCAAGAGGATAAGGAAACTTATGAATTTCTATTTCTTGTGGATTATGAGTGCATAAGATTTTTTTTCACTTTGGGAACTAGAAGCATTATGCAATAATCACATACTTGATACCATGCAATGAAATAAGGTACCTGAGGGTAAAGCTAAACAAAATGTTCTATGATGACTTCTTTTACACAGATTAAGTTGAGATGGTCACAAATAGAATTTGTTTCCTCAAATTTTAGTTTCATTAATTTTCAATAAATAGGCAAGAAAGAAACATGAAAGAATATACAGTTGTTGCCAGTCTGTTTTTAACATTTCATCTCCAGATTTCACAAAAAGTGTAATTTTACCTTAGAAGTGAAGAACCTTTTTTATACTTTGGGGACATTTTGTGATCTTAGAGAAGTATACTTGCGTACATCCATGTATTTCAAGTTATTAAAAGAAATATCTTCTCTAACTCATTCTTTTTTTTGACAAAGCCTTAAGATTAATAGAAAGCTGATCTTATTAAGTTTTCAAGGTCTCACTTTAGCTGTGTACAGCCCACTTTGTTTAATTTTGTAATGTAGCAGTGGACAGATTGTAGCAAGGAAATACTCTTTTTCATTCAACATGTATTTATAGACAAATTGGTATTTTCTGATGTAAACATCAACATTTTCTGTCCTACCTGATAATGAATCATCAAATTTCAAGCTTCTCTAACAAACAAACAAAAAAATCCTAAATTTCTAATTCCTCCATAAACATTAACTATATTTGATCTGGGCAAATTCAAATCTTGATGATGCAAGACAACTTGCATCATCATGCAAATATAACTCAGATTCAGTATTTCTTATTTATAGGAATCAGTAACATCACTTTCTCTCTGTTACATCCAGTTCTTTGCTGTGATTTGACCAAGTTCTTCAGTCTTAGAACCTGAGCATCTTCAAACATTTTCTTTCTAGTTCCCCTCAAAAGTTTAATCCTTACCTTAACTTAAAGGGAAACAATTTCTTCTGCAGCTTTCATCACACACTTCTATAAACAGACCGATTCATTCTTACAGAAAACAATTTCAAGTCTGGCAAGCCCTTTTCTAGGGAAATTCCTACCAAAAGGAACTGTCCTTGCTTCTCCTTAGAATCTACTTTTGCACCATTGCTTTCATTGTGAACAAGTTTCTTCAGACAGAGTTCTACACTAAAAATAATGTTTAATCTATGGTTATAGACAAAAGCTTTGCAATGGCTTCACAGAATGGCTGACACTGGAAGGGGCTGACACTGGAGGTCATCTACCAACTTTGTCACTTCATTTAGAAGTTTCTCAAGTAAGTCAAGCAAGAATTACTGTTGCGAAGGTTTCCTCACGGGTCCTGGGATGCCCAAAGAGCAGTGTTGCCAGCAATGACTAAGAAAAGGAAGGCACTCAGTACTTCTGCCTTCTCCATATCCTGTGTAACCAGATCTCTGGACTTATGTACCCACATTTTCCCTGGTCTTCTTTTCATCACCTGTGTACTTGTAGAAGCCTTTCTTACCATCCTTCATGTCCTCAACTAGCTTTATTTCCATTTGAGCTTTAGCTTTCTGAACTTCCTCCATGGATGCTTGGACAAGATTTCTGTATTCTTCCCACATTACCTATCCTTACTTCCACCCTCTCTATTCTTCCTTTTTTGTCTTTCAGTTTGGCCAGAAGCAGCTTGTTTATCCACAGAGGCCCCCTGGCATTTTTGCATGGCTTCTCATTCTTTGCAAGAGAACCCCCCTGAGCTGGGAGGGGGTGGTCCCTGAATACTAACAAGATTTCTTGTTTCCTTCCTCCCTCCAGGGCCTTATCCCCAGGTGACTCTCCTAAGAATGTCATTTAAGAGGACAAGCTCTACTCTCCTGAAGTGCAAAGCTATAAACTTGCTTTTTTCACCCTCTTCCGTGCCCTCAGGCTTGATCTCTTGGCTCAACCATTTGTCACTTCACACAAGAGAAAGGCATAAAGCAAGAGCTGAGTGCTCTGTGCAAGTCCAGCTTAAAGAGCCACGGTGGTGAGCAACCACTATTAAGCAACCCATCACTGAGAAAAAAATAAAACCAAAGTGGATGTGTTATAATGTAGCTGGAAGTGTGACTAATTACATGTAGGTGTAATTCAGCTAGATTAAGCTTTAAAGGAGTTTAAAAGATTTTCCAGTAGCCAATGCACTCCAGGCTCTATTTTTCATCTCCTCCTTTTGAAAACTATACTTTAATCCTCCTCTTTGCATTTTTGTTTTGCAGCTCTGAGAAAGTGCCACAGTCAGCCACGACTGCTGATAGAAGTAAAGATTGTGCATCTCCCCTCAGCTCTGCACACCTGAGCTGAAAGCACCACTTAGCTTGGAGTGAATTTCTCTTAGGCTTCATGAGAAAGGCACTGCTTGAGCCTCTTCTTAGGATAACACGTTACACCTTAAGTCCTCTGTGGCTCAACTTGAACACCAGAAAGAACAGAAGAGGCAAATTACAGGCCTGCAGTGACCCTTTCATTATTTTGTAGGAACAAATCCTACCTGAGCTACTCAGAGCAGCATTACCTCAGGTTTGCCTCCACTTGCTGCTATCTCAACTCCGACTGTTTTTTATTCAGTTCAAAGACTTTGAGATAGAGAAATCATCTAAAGAAAGAGCTAGTAGAATGTCACACAGTAGATAAAAAGTTGAAGGAAATTAAAAAGCCAGTAAGTCACTCACTAAGTATTTATCATCACCACCACTGGTGCATAATCTGTCTACACATCTATGTGGACAAGTAAACAGTCCAAGGCTTGAATCATTACCCTTAAACTGCCAGAAGGGAAACCTCAACAAACCACATGGATGCTGATCTGGATAATAGTAAACACAAAATAGGGAATGAAGTAATTGGGTGATAGATCCTAAAGATCCAGTGAACATATCATTTATGCAAAAAATACCCTGTAAGCGTGAAATAAATTTACTATTTGTGTTAGGTTGAAAGCTGACACAAGCAACACTGTAACACAAAACCATATGTAAATGTCTAATAATTGTAAGTATCACAGCGGTGATAGTTGTGATGATGTAAGATTATAAATTAATTAAAAGGTTTACAGGTAGAAGTCTTGGGGATTTTGAGTATCCAAGTGCAATGGAGAGGGGCAAGAGTGCACCAACAAGACATTCTCTTGGACAAAATCTCAATAAGCTGAAGTTTTAACCACAATAGGAAAATTAACTGAACATAAGTCTTACCTTGCAGGTTTCTTCCTTATCAGTATGAACTATTCTTTTCCATTTTAGTAGTAATAATAAAAAAACAATCTAACACTTTTCTAATTAAACTTTTAAGAAATATTAAAGATGAAAGATTAAAATCTTTCTTATCCTTTTCCCCTCTATTTTAGAGATTTTAAAATAATATTTTTTTAGCTTCGTTATCTTTGGTTTCAGAAATGGGTTTCTAAATGTTATTTCTCACATACAGTGTTTCTGTGAATTGCACTGAAGACATTGCATCTAATACAAATCTTCTTAAAATTAGTGGAAGATATTGCAGTTAGAACCTGAACTAAAATTCAGGGAAACACAACCTTGCCAAATCCAAATTATAGTACCTTGCACAGCACTTTGTCTGAGAGTATCACTGAATAGAGAAGACTTTAAGGCAATTCATTTAGAGTTTATAAGAGGCTAAGGAAATGGTAACCCTTTAATAAACAGGGTGAACTTTAAATCCTGGTTATGCAGTTCAGTATATCAAGCAGCATCTTATTAAAAAAGAACATAAAGCTCTCCATAAAACAGTCCATTTCAATAACACTCTTATAACAACTGTTAATTCACACTTTTCCTACATTCTTGCTAAAAAATTTAATGTCACCAGTGCCAAAGGCATTGTTTTTGTTTAGTTTTCCTGGTAATGATAGCATATTTCATTGCAAACCAAAAACATTAATGACATTTTCTGAAATAATAAATTGAATTAATTTTGGCAACACAGATTTTTCATAGGGAGCACTGGTCATCCATTTTAACCTTTGTATTTATGTAAGCTGGCAATGAAGTTGAAAGAATTTCTAAAGACATATTGACCAGGCTATCTTAAATGTTTCATTTTACATGTCAAAACAGCCACAAGTTTAAAATACTTTCATTTCAAATTTCATGATTGAAATTAACAAAGCCTATTCGTATTTAGAAGTACTTTTTACAATGAAAACACAACTTCACTAATTTATTTATTTTAAAGCATAGCAACACTATGTGCCATGACTTTAATGGTATTACACTGCTTTTTCACAGTAGAGGTTTTTGTTGTTCAAAGTGTACTTTCTTCTGAAATGCAGCCCAGAGAAATTATTCTCATAGGGGTTTTATTTCTTCATCTTGAGAAATATAAATTTAGATTCTATTACTAATTGCTTCCTTGTAATCAAGGAGTTGGCATCTGGGAATTTTATAATCCTCAGGCTACATTAAACAGAAAGATAGTTATAAGGCAGAAGAGTTGTAAGAGTTGTTGTAAGAGTAAGTTAATATAAACCATTGTAAAACTCCTCCTTGAGAGGAAATTCTGAGCTGTTATTAGGCTTTTCTCAGTTTTCTTAATATTAAATATTATGTAATTTAGAACCTAATTTTTTTTTTTTTTAACTGAAAGTGTTCCAAGTTAACCACAGGAGTATTGGCAAATTTTACTGAGCTGAATCTGGAATTATACAAAACTTAAGAGTTCCTCCCTTGAGCAAATTATGTTGCATTTTAGGAATATACTATGCCTAGACACAGCTTTCTGTTAGAAAAGTTCAGGTGTTGGAGGCAATCATGGGACTCAGAGTCAAGAGAAATAACAGAGGCAAAATAAAAGAATAGCAGTTACTCTAACTCTGGTTAAGATGATCAGTAAGAACAACAAACATGACCAGAATTAGAAAGGGCAAAAGGGAGTTCCAAGTTATTTTTACAACCCAAATCTACCAGGTGTGGATGTAGATTAATTTGAAACCTTCTCTGGAAGGATCTTGCATGTTTTATAAGTCTTATAAGCCTTGTCAAGCTTCTGCTGTTGGCTTCTATTAAGTGTACTAAATATTCAAATTAGCTCAAAGCAAAACAGTGTCAGAGCCTGAAAGTAAGCTGTGTTAGTTCAAAGGGCCACAGACTGGCATGTTACCCAAATCAGCATGATAATTCAATTTTTTTAATTGCTTAATGAAATTCTTGTCCTCAAATTTCAATGAAGTATTCAGACACTGTCTTCAAAATGTGCAAAATGAAAATGACCTGCCTGACACAAACCATTTAGCTGAAGAAAGGACACATCATAAAACCTACTGTTGGCTCCTGCAGTTGCTAAATTAGATTATTTTGATCTCCAGATCCCTTAGAGTGTCTTCTCCTTTTAATAAAAGCATAACCACTTGGAAAGGAATAAAACCATAACCTCTATGAATTTCCATCCTGAATATGAATGAAGCAGTCTCCTGCTCTCTCCTCCATCTCCCAATGCAGGGTTGCAGCAGCAAGAATACTAGGCAAGAGACAATCACAGTCTCTTGATATAAAATATTAACCAGAACCACTGTACTCATTATTATATGTCATGGAACTGCATCCACAAGTGTGCTATATATTGGTCTTGACCAAGCTTGGATTCTTACCAGACTTGGCATCCAAAACAATTATGATAACAAATCAAAATTGTGGCAGAGGTGTTCATATATTTTTCATTCCCATCTGTTTTAAACCACAAAATATAGCAAATTACAGTCAGTAAGCAGCTAGACACGTCTCATGAGATGGGAGTTACAAGTAATCTCCTTCTACATCTATTACAAGGATAAACAGAATAGGTCAATGAAAGTATCTTAAAAAATCCCAAATATTGATAAAAGCTTTTTACAAACAGTACTGTGCAAAAGGCTAACATGTCTATAAGAATTCAATGATTGCATAAATTTCCCTATCAGATATGCAGAATTTTTAAGAAGGATGTTTTACTTCCTTAATTTTCCTAAAGAAATCTTCTCCAAAGAGCAATTGATATCTTAAAGTCTTTACACCTATAGAATTAAGGCTAAGAAAAGGAAAAATTATTTTCTAAATACTGCAGTCCTGAAAATGTACTGTAAATGAACTAGCATTTGACTAGAAGGAAAATCCTCAATCAGAGCTGTATGAGTATGGCATTCATACATTCATTAGAGCAATAAAATAAAACATAAATTCAGTTAATATTTCTTGCTTGCATATTCTTTAAGAGAAATGCTGATGTATATAATGGTTTTTGGGTTGTTTGAAAGCTAATTCCTAATTTAATCTCCTACCTAGTAGTAGATATTCTTCCTTAGCTCAAGAACCTTTTCCCTGCCTCAGCTTGCACCTCAGCTGTAGACTCTACCCCTTTCACTTTGTTAGGATAGGCTTGTTAGAACCTTAAAAAAATGCTCAAAACCCTGAACATCCTGGTAGTAAATGTTTTCTAAAGCTGTTCAGATTTGCCCATTTTCCCAGATGAAGGCTGATACGACTGGTCTTGTACATCAACACATTTAATCTAACAAAATACAGAAAATGTTAATCCAATGATTAAATGAAGACAAAAATTATCTCTGTTCTGGAATTATTGCCTCCTTTTTTTTTCCTTAAGTAAATGGTACAGAAGTAACCCACAGACAGGTAAAGAGCTGAAATAGAAGCAAAACAGAAAAACCCCAACAAAACAAAACAAACCACAAAAAAACACCAAAACCAAACAAAAACAAAACAAAACCAAACAAAAACAAAAACAAAAACAAAAAAAACAAAAAAAGGAAAGGACCCTGGTTTGATAATCTGTGATCACATTAAAAGCAAGAGTGCACATGTGGGTACAACACGTGAATAAGAATATTTCAATAACAGCCTCAAGGTACTTCAAATGGTGTGAAGTTTAAAGAATTCTTTGATAAAGATTAGGAGTGAATGTGTAGAGCTATGGAGGCAAAAATATGAGCATATTTCTTCACTGTTCAATTAAGAAGAAATCATGTATCATATGACATATATTGGAAGTCTGGAGACACTTTCTGTATTCTGAGCAAGATATGTTGCATAGATTTAAGAAATTAAGACACATTCAGGGAAAGAGCTTCTCTTGAAGGGTCAGTAAATACTTTAAACTTGCTACATGACAGCTGTTTGTCCCTCCTGATATTCCTATATACTGAAAGAATTGCTCCAACACTCCTAAAATCGGAGAATTCTCAGATGATATCCATGGAGTGCTGTACAGCAGGACAGGGTGGGGTCACTAACATGTGGCACCTTTTTTTGTGCCCTGAGGATCCCAAAATACAAACACCCCGCTACCCTCTGGTCCCCAGGTGATCCCTCCTCTGCCTCCTGTCCTGCCTTGCTGCAGATGAACACCTCAGTGCTGTAATCCAGGGCTGAGAATGAAATTCCATCCTGCACAGGCTTCACCTACAGTAAATCCCTGGGGATCAGTTCTGCAAATCCTTGTTCTTCTGCATGACTTTAAATTAAAGGCAAGTTAGGGCAGAGGCACCACTATGCAGAGATCCACTACTCCCTTCTAGAGTTGCTGGAGGGGAAAAAATTTAAATTTCCCCCTCCACCTCAACCCTATAAAGGAATGCATAATTTTCATACGAAAGAGAGAAGTCCAAGTGATTTTTATTTCAATGATGTAAATTGAAGATCAAATTTTATGTGTGTTTATGTACCAGAGCAGAAAGTGATTCCCAGTAATGAAGAAAACACTGAAGTAATTGAGAAAAATAAGAGGTTAAAAAAAGTTCATAAATAAAAAAACAGCTTAAATAAGCAAACCTGCAATTGTTAAGAGTGAAGTAATACTGATTCCCCTTTTCTATAGATATGTAAAGTTTAAATGACTCAATTTCTGATACACATCATGACAGCTTTCCTTTAAGGATCAATTTAGTCAGGAGTTGGCTGACTATATGAGTGTTGGGTAGTTTTAACTCAGACTATTCTGTCATATTAAAATCACATGGGTAATGAGGAAAATGCTTGCCATATAACATGTTCTCTGAAAATAAAATTGTCTTCAGTGAGATGAAATTAAAACACTGGGATATAGCATAGCAGTAGTTGAACTCCAGTTTGCTTTATTAGCCAACTGCTCCTGCTATTTTGAGCACTCTAGATGTCTCTATGGGAAAAAATTATTCCAATTTGGTTTATCCTTTTCTTGGAACTGATAAATGGTACAAAGGAGATTCTCATCTAAGAGAAAAATAAATCACATGTTCCTGTTAGGTGGATGAGGTTACATAGATTTCATACAATAAGATATTTCTTAAATTAAGGCTCATTTTACATTTTAAATAAAAGACGTGATGTGGATGAGTGATGGGTGTGTGTATATAAATATCTAGCATTAATCAGCAGGCATATGAAATTGACCTGTGGTTAAATGGCAAACATGCATTGTGATCCAAATAATGCTGAGAGCATAATGAGGAAAGAACTTTCAGCTCATTTGCCAGACTATGATTATATTTATTTCTATTTCTTACACAGTGTTTTCTGGCAGGAGATGGAAAAGTAAGTGATATTTAATTACATCAGTAGTTTCAAACCAATAATGGAAAATAATGCCAGTTTGCTGTTCATGTCATGTCCGCTGTTAAGCAAATTTATTCCTCTTCATAAATCAATTTGTTTTTTCAGTGTAGGTGGAATCATTACAAAAGGGTCATCTCCCTAGCATTTGAATTTGCTGACCGACTGGTTCACAGCTACGCATTGCTTATTCACACTGAGAGCCATTTATCTATGAGCAGAACATTACATGAGAAGGTTGACTTTTTATTAAAGCTGAGTGAATAATCTGAAATTTATTATTGAATGCACATTTTGGGGTTTTAGTCTTAATTGCTTAACCCAGTAGTGCTACAATTGGGGAAGAGGATGAAGTAGGGCAGGAAATGGACACGTTACGGAATGGACAACATCTGCTCAAGGCCTCCAGGTAGGAAAAGGTCCTAAAATTCTGCTGTCTTCAACATTTGAAAATTACCTGCAGGTTTTTCCACGGAACAATTCTCAGGCTGGAAAGTATTCACACACAAGTTCATAGGAAAAGGTATTGCTTTTGCTATATTAAGAAACACTTGACTCTCTGTTATGACTACTCTTTTCATTTTGTAGTAGCTTATATGGCTGGTAACACTTGTAAATAGAATATTTTTTTTTCCTTTGTTCAATTTTTAACATTAACTGAACCACTGGTTTCTCTCCTTCTCACAATGAAGAACTTATATGCACATTAGAACTGCTGCATATTGCAGCAGGATTAAGAGTAATTCCGTGTTCTTCACTGTTCCCCCTCCCTCATTATCCACAGGTTAATTGTGCTGGCTACCATGCTGCTTCAGGACCCACCAGCACCTGGATGCAAAGCAAATACTGAGTTTCTGATCCCAAATCCAATGGAAAATTATCTGTCTTCTCCCTGGTACCCTCTGAATGACTACCAGAAGCTGTCCCTTTCTGAACATCTCTGTGATCTTTGTCTCTGAGGTTTTGTCCCTTGACATCCATCTTTTGTGAACAAAAGCTCCTAAATAATAGCAGCTGAATACAGATCAGCAGCATTGCTAACTATACAGTCTATACTGGTGCAACACCAAGCACAAAATTATTTACAGCACTTCTAGGAAGGCCTTCAGTATTTAATTAAATGGGAGTTGCTGAGTTGCACTGCTTCCTGCAGTGAATGGGGCACACGTGCATAAATATTAATTATATCAATATAATATGGGATGTGGGGCTTTTAAACAAACATGGTCTGACTGCTCGGATATCAAGAAAACAGAGGTATTTCTCTGAGGCCATTTCACTCATTAAAAGACAGGACAATAAAATTTCACCTTCATTATTTTTCTGGAATGAAAAATTTCTTTTTACTGACTGGCCTTACACAGCTCCTCACCAATCAATGTACTCCTTCACTTATCCCTCAAATTAAAGCCATCTAACTCATCAATGGGTACTTCAGTTAACACCAAAACTAGCAGCTGTTTTGGGCTAGGTTTTTGTCCAGTAGATACCACATGAATTCCAGCCCAGTCCATTATAGATACTGCAGCTGTGCAGCATCCCTTAGGTAACTGTAAGAACAATGGAGGCTGTATAAAAATTTATAAAGCCTATGACATAGAATCTCAGTCTAACAGCTAACAAATCTGTCCTCTGATTTGGGCATCTATCAAAGAAAACCACATTGCTAATCTCTATTCCTGTTCTTTGAGGCAGAAATTGCAGGTTGACCTGCACATGAGCCAGTTCTAGTAAAGTTCTATGTTTCCCTCAGAGGCTCTTAATCAGCTCAAATGGTTGCTGTAAGCTCAGGAGGTGTCCTCACATAAGGGTCATTTAAGCACTGTGAAACCTATGAAAACATCTACTCATGCTATTTTGAAACCAGCCATTCTAGCTGGTCCAAAATATTCCAGCTAAGACCAATGTGCTTTATTACAAGATCTGAGAATCAGAAGAAAAGACAGTCTTGTCTAACCTGTGGTTTAAAGGACTGGCTTGGCCTGCAAGAGATTCAGATCCAGATTCTATGTATAATTCAGGGGAATCTGTATCCACCCCGCTATTTTGGATCAGTTCAGCACAACTCAGATCTTTATTTCCTACATTCTTGACCAGTGTCCTAATTTTCAGTGGACACACAGAAACCTAGGTTTTGATTTAAAGCAGCATATATCAAGTCTGTGTCTACCAACTGTTCTTGCTTTTTATTGAAAACAAAAACATTAATTCAAAATAGGATTGTCATTAAATGAAATTTGCCTCTGTTAAATTCATATTCCAATGGTTATTGATTTCTTTCAAGTGAAAGAGCATCAGAACATCAACAGTATGAAAGGGTTATAACTTCAATATAAGAAATAAAACTCACTTTGTATTCCTCTTGCATCTTGCTCATGAATGCAGCAAAATTTCACACTAATCAGCCCAAGCAGTTAACATGCTCTATGAAAATTTAAAATGTCTGCTGACTGTAGCAAAAAGAGGAGGACAAAAAAAAACCAAAACCAAAACAACAAAAAAGCAGCTATCTGTAGTAATTACTCAAGATACAAACATTGCAATAAATTTTAAGTTCATACAAGTTTTCACAAGGATGACAAAAGGAATCACTCTAACACTAAAAAAATATTTCAAAATAATTTTTTTGTAGAACTCACTAGAGACCCACAGCAGCTTTTTCCTCTTTGGCTCCCTAGCTTTAGTCACTAGACATTATAAATGTGATAAAAATACACAAAATGCTAAGAAAAAAATAAATAAAAAGCCTTAAAGTAAACAAACAAAAACATGCAAAGGGCACAAAAACATACAAAAGCCCAGGTGCCAACAGAATTAATCAGAGGCTGTCTGAAAAATTCCATATGCAAAATTTGCAAAATCCTCGTGCTAGAAACATTTTTATTTTGTGTTTAGAGAGAATCCTAATCAAATGATTAATATGTATGCAGACAATTTTTTTCCCTAACCTCACTAAAAATACACATGTTTCTGTGTGTATATTCTCCCCACCCCAATAAAACAGTGTTAAGAAATTAAAGCACAATTTCCCTCTATTGTTTTGTAGTTAGCAAAAGAAGGGGCCATGTTTCTCACCTTGCAGCACTTTCCTTTTCAGAATTAGCTATTATAGTCCACTGTGATTAGGGGACTCCTATTATCAAGTTCTGTGAACTTTGAATTAATAGCATCACTGGCTGCATTGTGGCAAGCACTCCTGTCCAGGCTAGGATACTGCTCTGATAGGAGCCAGAAGGGATGAGAATGGAGCCCAATAAAATCTTGCAGCCACTCCCTACTTACAGATATAATTTCACAATATTAGCTAAATTCCTATAATTCTCCAGTGCCACCTTCTCAGTCCTGTCACCTGACATTTGTGATAAGTCATCCAAATAAGTCACTATCACTCCTTTTCCTAAGTTAGTGACTCCAAAGTGATGAAGGCTGATTTATTGGTACTATTAAGGCTGTTTTAAAGTTCAAGCAGGAAGGTGAACAGCTGCAGCAGTAGCAAGAATGTTACAGAAAAATAGAGCAATATTTGTGTATGGTCTACGCTATAACCTTTCCCTTTATTAGAGAAAACAGTGACTGCAAAAAGAGCCCTGGCAGCACATGTTTCAGAAGGCACAGATCAGCAAACCAATTATCAATCCATCAATTGATCAGAACTAGTCTTGGGAGTAGTTTGCTTTTGGAAATGAAGGCCCATACAGATGGCAAGCATGTTCATGACTTGCAGAGCATCTGCACAGAATAGATAATTACAAAGTAGAAGACAAGAACAGGAGAACAAAATTAAATAAAACTAGAATAGGTAAATGCATACAGAAATTAAATTATTTACTATTTTACTGCTAGATCAACTGAAATATTAAGTGATGCATATATAGGCTACATTTCGTTTACATTTACATTGTAAGAATATTGTGAGGGTAGAAACAGTTTTCTGCCTCCATTCATCAGGCAGACTCAGCACTGAAAACAATTTTGAATTAGAACAGTAAATGAAGCACTGTGTATTGATGCTGCTTTAAATAACCATCAGTTGGGTTTGGCACTGAATAGAAGACATCTCTTAAATTTACTAGAGAGCAATGGTTTGACTGTTCTACCCTTTTTCATGGGAGAAGGTCTTAAGAAATTCAAAACTTGGACAGTACTAAGGGAAAATTTAAGTTGAGGTATAAAAATAGTTAAAAAAAGCAGAGCTGCCCATCTCAAACACTGCCAAGGCCACAGAAGGAACTTGCCATAAGATAAGCCACCACAGTGAGAACTTGAGATAAGTACAAAAGGGAGGCATTTGTGACAGGAAGGCACGAATTCCAGGCCTGGCAGAGTAGAGGTTTGGTTAGTACATCCTGGTTAACACATCTGGACAAACATTCCCACTGTGGCAAGAAGTGGGAAAGGAAAAAAACTGCTCATACACACCCTGTGGATACCTGGAACTTCTCCCTCTCTCCCTACCTCTCTGACCCACCTTTTCCCTACAGTTATTGCATGCTAGACACAAATAAACACAGCCTACTGGTTTGAATGTTTTTCAGCCTGTCCTACATGAATTTATATTTAAAATATTTTCTCCTTTAATTCATATTGCTATAAAATCCTCTCTTCTACATATAACAGAAGTTGAATTTTTTCTAAAAATTGCTTTACATATCAGATTAGTTCTAATGATTGTCTGTGGCATAGCTGTATCATCGTGGTATTTAAGTGCTAAAAGTAATCCAATTTAGGCAGTTTGGGTTTGGCCACTTAATTAGCTGGGTAGAAGTTAAAAACATCCATGAGCAGGGCTCTCCCAGAAGGTGACATTTCCAGACAGATGGTTCATTCTTAAGCAGGCTCAGGATGCTGCCCTCCCAGACTGCAGAGGAGATAACCCCATCCTTTGGTTTTGTCCCTACTTCACTGGGACAGTGTTCAACTACTCACAGGTACCTGCAAGTCAGACCAGGAGCTGTACTATTTACACCTGCCCCTTAATTTGCAACAGGCTCACAGCATAACAAGGCATGATTTGTTGGTTTTGGGTTGTTTTGAGCAGAGAGAGAAATGCAAGATGAGAAAAGGAGGACACTTGAAAATCTTGCCCCACTTTGCTTCAGCATTCAGCAGGGCCACAACAGAAAGGGTTTTTCCATCCCTTTTGCCAAGAACGTTTGGATCCATACAAACATGAGGAAAGGGCAGGCTGTGCAGTTTCCTGCCACATCTCCCAGGCACACAGTTACACCCTGGCTGCCCACTTCCACCACCACAGCTGAGGCACGTAAATTCTGTGGATAAACACAAAGATGGCAGAGTAAGTCACAAAGGAGCCGCTTTAAAAGCAATAAAGGTACTGTTTTCGCCCTTTCCATAGCTTATATAAATCTTCCACAATGAAGTACAATTGGAAATAAATCACCTTGATCAGAAATTTATGCTTTCCACTGTAGTCTCTTCACAAGATTTTAACTACATCCACATAGGAAGTGCAAAGAGTCTATTAATCCGTTTGGAAAATCATACAGGACAAAGGATAAAGTGATACACATGCTAGAGCTTTGTAAACACTGCATTTTTAGAATAATTTCTACACAGAAAAATGAAGAGATTTACATACAAATCACCATAAAATTCATCATACATCTAGTATAAATTTTCCAAGTAGTCTGTAACATTTTTTTGTTACACTAGTGTTCTTTGCAGAAATGCCTAAAATTTATGGAATGTGTCCCTCCTTGATTTAAAACCCTAAGAAACACTTTAAAAGAGCACATTCTCTAGCTAATTTCATCCTGTATTCATATTTTCTTTTGTGATATGACACTGTTTTCTGATATATATACACTTTAAAAAACAGCTAATTAAGTCTGCAGCCATTCCCTAATCATGGCTGTAATTTGTTTTCTGCTAAATTTACCCTTTCTGTTATAGCAATTTGAAAAGATGTTTAACTCTCTTGGACACGACTGCCTTTTTTATGACTTCCTTACGCCCAGTTCCTAACAAAGATTATTACGCATGCTTGCTTATTTTTGAGCCCTTCATTAGGCAACTAAAGGGCCATTGGGACCCTCGTGTTGCTAAAATTAAGCAGAGTTATAGGTCTTTTCAGGATCAGAGCCTGACTATTTAGATGACAATGTGATTTTTTTTTTCTTTTCAACACAGCAGTCATAGATCATACACAAAGCTAAGGCAGAGACAAGGTTAGGCAGATTAATTTATTCAGGGCTCCATTTTGCCAATTCAATTTTAACACAAAATCTGCTGAATTGTGGGAGCTTTTATACAAATCTGGCAGACTTGATGATGTAGTAGGCATTTTGTTTTTAATAAAGGATTGAAATGCTATTTGATTTTACACTCTAAGTAAGGTATTTGTACCGTGAAACACTATAGATTATCAGATAAAGATTGCAGACAAATTTATACATTTCTCAATATTTCAGTTCAAAGATTTGTTTGCAGTTTTGTTTCTTATGTTTGATAGCTTATTTTGGAAGCATTTCCTCTTATGTCCTTTAAAGGAGTAGTAAATACTTGAAAATTAATCTTCTCAGTGTTAATATTCAGAAATAGAGCAAATCACTGACAACATTCCTACAGCATTCATTATTTACACATATCTTCCACCCCAGATGTAATCATAAATGACATTATTTTTCCCATGCCTTAATTGATTATACAAAACACTCCATGTCTATGTGCAATACATAATTAATGTAATTTCAACGTATACCTTCTACTCACAGCTCTGAAAAGAGAAATAAACACCATTTGCCCTAATTAAAACCATCCAATCATTAATATTTACTTATTAATGGGAGAAAATGTCACTGGTGGATTGGAGGCATTGCAATACACACCAAGCACGACAAAGAAAATGTTCTCACATATTACAAAAACCCTAAAAAATAAATGCTTTTCTTCCTGGGGAAAGGACTAAATGAGGGTTTGTACCATTCACCAGGCACACTTTAGGTGAAAAGCCCAAGGTCAAGATGATTAAAAAATGGAACTGAATGTCAGGAGAGAAATCTTCTCATGATAGTTCTGGCTGCAGAGTGCTTCAGAGTTCAAGAATACTTTGGGCTTTATCAGTACAACTTACTCATGCACTAGGCTCAGGTCACTGCTCACACGAACTTCTGGGAAAACAAAACACTTTGTAAACACAAGTACTTATAGGTGTAGTATAGAATGTTATACTGATTCAGAAAAAAGGGAAAAGAGACTGGGTTCTCTTACATAATCTGTAATCTACAGATTATGTTATTCTGTATACACAGCCATCAGCAGAATGAATCATGCTTGTCCAAGTAATTTCAGTGTTTGAGACTGCACACAAAGTGAGCAAAATAACTTTCACCAGGTTAACTCAGAAAAGACAAAAATATCTGAAAAGTGACTCTGTAATAAATTTATATATAAATTATGCTAAAAGCACCGTTTGGTTCAAAATTAGTTTTCTTAGCTTGTTCACATTATTAATATTTACAACCTTAAAAGCTGTTTAAACTGTAGCAGATATTGAGTACTAACAGCAGACAAAACATTTCTAGAAACTCCATGCTGAAGACAATACCCTTTCTATCCCTTGGTACTTGTTTTTTTCTTCCTCCTCCTCCTCTCACACTTTCCCACATTTCAGCCTGGAAGACTCATTTTTGTAGGCAAGATCAACCCATCAATTCCATTTGTGATCCTACTGGAGAAACTGCCATAACTGTGAACATATATTGGCAAAGCATACAACTCTAATTTAGGGAGAGAAAATATGAGTGCACTTAGTGAACATTACTGCCTCAAACACTTTTTTAACTTTGTTCTCCGTATTGGCTTCTACTAATTTTCTAACTGTGCAGAAGATACGATAAATAAAACTATTCTAAAACTTGTCCACCCAAAGATTTTGTGCTCATCCCTTGCCCTCTAGACTCTTAATTAACACTTTCCCTCAAGCCATGTTTAGACCTTTTTTCTTTTAAAACAAGTCTGGTCCTCCTCTCTCTGTGAAAATTTTCAGTCTTATAACTAATAAATGTATTTTCTGTTTAATCCCATTAAGGTGTCTCAAAGATCAATAGTGTGTGTATATCAGATCAATGTATAAGCCATTTCCCAGTAAAATTGTCAGATATATTTCTTTTGCAACACCAGCAAAGTAGTCCTGTGACAACTCAGCAACTTTTCCAGGAAATGGGCTATACATATTGCTAATACATATATTTGTTAACTAAGCATTTAAAGGTGGATTTACCAATTACCAAGATATTTCTTTAACACCAGAGGTAAATTAGCAGTACCAAAAGGGCCAAAAAACCATTACTTTTTCCTTCCAAGTGCTTGCTTCACCTGAGCTACATATCGATCATGTTTGGTTTTGCGTGACTGAATTTTACTGGCTTTTCCCTGGGTTTATTGGGATATTTGAACACTGCAGCAGCAGCCATGGCTTGATCAGGAAATTGCAATCAGTATTGCCTGTATGTTTGTCTAATCTGGGAAGAGAAACAGCATGATATATTACAATAAATCCAACTCCATTTCAGGTGGATAATTCTGAAACTGCATACCCAGGAAGCAAGTATCCATCAATAAGATTTTATAAATTTTATGAAAATCAGAAGAAATACCCTCAATAACTACAAAGATCACAAGGATCATGGGGAATATACTATACCCAAGGGCAGAGGTCCACCTGTTAAATTAGTAGCTCCTGGATCAAAAAAATTTAACCATCTAGACTAAAAATCAGATGTTTTTCAGTCATTCTCCTCTTCCTGCCACAACCTCAGGACTACCTAGGACTAAAGTGAAGCATTTTAGATTAGTGAAGTTTCTTCCTCAACAAGGATATAAGTTATTGTGCACCAGGCTTCCTGCTGGAAGCCAACAATGGCAGTGATTTCAGACAACAGCAGATAGCTATCCCACAGTATAATAATTTCTCATTACAGTTTTATGCATACAAGCCAACTACTTTAATTAGGTAAGTACATGGAAATAATGGTGTGCAATTAAATGCAATGCCTAATTACAGCTGTATAACTCATAATTGTGATTCTGGATAAATATGATGTTTGGTGTAAATACTTAGACAACATGAGACAAACAAAGTTCAGTCACTCATCTTGCATATGGGTTGAGCCCGTAGTCCTGGATTTTGTTTTCTGAAAATCTGACTACTAATCTTAGTTATTTTACATGCTTTTGCATGTATAGAAGTGTATCTGTAGAGAGGTTTTACTGTTGAAATTAGTATTTTAAAGGCAGTGAGGCTGATTTGGTCAAGAATCTACTGAAACAGAATAATATTACCTCTGCCCCCTTTCTCAGAAAACATACAAAGATGAAATATTTTGTTCCCCTGTGCAACAATTACCAAAACACCATTTCATTTAGAAGTAGGGTATAATCATGGTCTTATTATTATTCATGGTCCTGAAATAAATTTTATCTCAGCCCTTTGTGGCCAACTACTTCCTTGACTATTTTCAGTTTTGGTGTACTGACTATTCAGTCCTAGAAAATAATTCTTAATTATCACCATTATAAAAACAGATTTAAAAAGGAATGGTGATTGCACACCATCTGGAAATGTACTCAAGCTGTCAAAAGAATCAGTGGATAGCTCCAGTATACAGTATTCAAATTTCAGCAGGAAATCATACTTGGTCAAGCGGGAAGAATTCATTCAGATTCGTGCATTTTTTAAAATGTATTTGGCATATCAAATAAAGTTCAAAGATACAGTTAAAGAATTTCAATTTAAGGGATTTTAATAGGATGCATGTTAAATTTACATGCTGCATACATTAACAGACAAAAGAAATAAATTAATCAGTCCTGAAAGAGCATTCATAAAATGCCAGAACTGTGACAAGTGCAGTACAGATGTAAAAGAATAAGAGAGAAAGGAAAGAAAAGGAACTTTAAAAGAAAACAAAGAACAAAAGAAAAAAATAAAAGAAAAATGAAAAGCCGCCTTTCTCCTTATTTCCTAAGTTACTGATGATAAAGGAAACTCAGAGTATCACCAACTTCTCTGAGCAATTACAGATCATGAGAGCTCCCCTGCAAACATTCAGCCCCTGCTGGTGCCCGCTGAGGTACCCTGGCCTCGGCGTATCCAGGCAACAGGGTCTGCAGAGACCCTTGGTGGGGACAAAGTTGGCTTTAAGCAGTCTTCCATGTCTAACAACCTGGCACAGCTTTATTAGCTCAGATAAAAACACAATTAAGCACATTTACTTGCTCACTAGTGTACAGCGAGGAATGAGAAAATGAGGTTTGTCCTTGCTGCTGGTATTAGGTGCGTGCAAGCTGTAAATAACAGGCAATCACACAACCACCATCCTGGAGAGGGGGGGAAATGGAAAAGGAAAAAATTTCTACTTAAGAGCATCATTAGAAGAGCACACTGTGTACATAAGCCTTTTAGTAACAAAAATGCAAGTGTACTGGAAGCTATGAAATCAAGCTGTAAGAGGGAGGACGATGATTTGTGCAAAAGGCACTGTGAGCTACAGGGCAGCGAAACTAAAATGAGGTGACCGAGACCTAGCTGGGCTTCTGAAACCTGAGCATCAGTAGGATTCCACCACTGTGAGACAAAGCAACCAGCAACAATTATGCTGGTCTGTCCTGCTGGATGTAATAGTGGCTAGAGAAGCAGATTTCTAAGTCATTGCTCATTAAGACTCCTTATTTCAATAAAATTGAACTTTTAAGGAAAGAAAACAGTGATGAAAGATTGTAAAATATTGCCAGCTTACTCACAACACTTATATCTCTATCTCTCTTTATGTTGTGACACCTAAGTGTTCATCTGAGTTTATTCAGGCATCCTAAAGAAACCTAGACGTGGATTTGTTTGGTTTAGCAGTACATTCATCAATTTGGATGAAAGTTGAAAACAGTTACAGCAAAATATATTCTAAATCTTCATTTTTAGAAAACAAGTACCAATCAATGAGATTTTACAAATTTTATTAGAAACAGAAGAAACAACATCAATAACTACAAAGATTACAAGGGGCACTGGGAATATGCTATACTTTTTATTTTTTTTCCCCAATTATTTATTGATGTAACTAAAAGAAACATGAAATGCCAGAATAGATCTCTGTCAGTTCTCAGCAGTGCAAGATTTATTAGTAATCATTTAAATACCTTCTCATTTACTTATTAAAAATTTTCCAAAATAATACGGCTGCCCAGCATGGAAATAATAAAAATGTTGACTATATATAATGTGTAGCAAACTCAATTTCAGATAAATACAACAAATAGAAACCTTATAATGGTCTGCTCTGAATAAAATACATGTCACAAAATGGTGCAAGCCTATTAGCTTTGTAAACATTGCTTCTCAAGTGAAACAAACTGGCTTTTTTCATGGCAGTACTTTCTAAATCAAGGTATTTGTAACAGAATTTGCACTGAAATTTTAAAACTAAGTGTTATGGGTTGGGGATAAATATCCACTGCTAAAAAAAACTCATGAAAATACTTTGCCAAAAGCTGCCACAACCATTTTTAAATTCATGTCAACATCTCTACAGCATTGCTGGAATCTGGGAGGGTATGCTGGAAAACCCTCCTTCACTGCCTTTCTTGTACTTTTCACTAGGCAGCTGCTAATAAAGCATCAGGAAAAGGATAAAGCATTGGCACAAGCTTGTGCATTGCCAACAGGTCAAGGGAGATGATCCTGCCCCTCTGCTCAGCCCTAGTGAGCCTTGAGTGCTATGTCCAGTTCTGGGCTTCTCAGCACAGGACAGACACAGAGATCCTGGAGCAGATCCAGCCCTGGGCTCCAAAGGTGATGAAGGGACTGGAGCATCTCTCTTAGGAGGAAAGGCTGAGGGAACAGGGCTGTTCAGCCTCAAGAAGAGATGACTGAGAGGGGATCTCATCAATGTCTGTCAGTATCTGAAGGGAGGAGTCAAGACAATGGAACAAGGCTCTGCTTGGTGGTGCTGAGCAATAGGACAAGACCAGGAACAGATGCCCAAGAATTCCACCTGAACATGAGGAAGAACTTTTTTACCGGAACAGGAACTGGAACAGGTTGCCCAGAGAGGGGAATGTCCCTTACTGGAAATGTTCAAGACCTGTCTGAACACAATGCAGTGCCATGGGCTCTGGGATGATCCTGCCTGAGGAGGGAGGTTGGACCAGATGACCCACAGTGCTCCCTTCCAACCTCGCCCTCCCAGTGATTCTGTAACAATATGTGCCTGTGTTGTGCCTATATAGTATGACAGTCCCTATGAATTTCATTTCTCCTTAGATCATTATTATTTCATAAGGAGGGAGCAAATTTTTCTCAGGGGCGTGTTTTTGAGAAGTAGGTACTTTGAAAATCAGCACAAAGATTTTCCCTGCATCAGTAGCACACTCATTGCAGACACTCAGACTCTGTTAAAGACAATTCAAATTCACTCTGTGTCACAAAGGCACTACACAACCCTTTACAGCTGGGCAGTGATGTTCCAACAGCCTTTGCCTTTAGAGGTCCCACAAGTGGACATAAGCAAGAATTAGTTTCACAGCCATATTTAACAGAAGCAAAATTTATTGCAGGGTCAGAGGGAGGAAGTCAGTCTCACCAGTTCTCCTTGCTATTGCTGTACAAGGGGAAGCTGTGAGTTTCTAGAACAATGTGATAAACATGGAAGGAAATAAAAAGAGAGGTAGAGTCCATGGTGGAAAGAAAGGACCATAGAGGCTAAAGTGGCACACGAGAAAAAAAGAGAAGAGCTGTAAAATGAGGAGCTAGAGGTCTTTGTAGAGAACCCTTCCCTGATGACCAGCAAACACCTCTGATGCCACATAGCAAATAAATTCTGACAGCTGATGCCCACAGTCATAAATTCTTGCATACTATATCAGGCAGTGCATATTGTGCTGTGTATCTGAAGAAACTCATCTTACTGGTTATCTGAATAGGAAAGTGATGCAGTAACACCTTAAAAGGAAATATTGGGCACCTCAAATTGCAACATAAAATAAAAGGTGGCTTACTTGAGCCACAAGCTCTCTGTGCTTAAATTCACTTTTGTGAGACAAAAGGCAAAGCAGGTGCTTAACCTGACATGCTATTGTTTAGCTAATTTTCATAAACCACTGTGAATCCTTGATTGTGGTGATAAACACCAAAGAAACCCCATGAGGGAAATTAATAATTCTGTATAAAGTGCAGCAATTCAATGGCTTGTAAAAAAATACAGCACCACTACTTAATGAGGAGCATAATGAAGAATCATTTAGTAGTTCCCCATTTAGTAAATGTTCTCTCCCCTGTGCAGTGGTGAGTGCTAAGGTTTTATAGAGGGGTTTACAGTAAATTATTATGTAATTAATGGCCGCAGCAATGAATAACAAAAATGACACCACAAGAGAAATGAATGGTGACTTTAATTATGGCTTCTTTCTAACTTTAATGTTTGACTTCAAAACCGGAAGGTTCTTGTTCTGGGACTTCACATGTAAATACTAAATCAATTATTTGAAATATTTGGCCTACCACTAAGAACAAGACCAAAGAGCATACACATATTTTGGATTAATGTACATATTTGTAGTATGCTTGTACCGTATTCAGGTTTACACAGCAGAGAGAGAAAATTACCAAGAACTCGGTTGAGCTTAAGAGGAAAAATTATGCCTTAAGGATTGTACTTAACATCATACACTCTTCAGTCAGTAAATGACCTTTAAGTGTTTCTGTTCTTTTTTTTTCCTTTAGAGAAAACTTTAAGATGGCCTAACCATGTATTAAATAAAAATATTTAATATCTATATTTTTTTCTTAGATACCCTCACTGGGCCCAGAAATAAAGTTTGTGTAAAGAGCATACACCAGGCCTTCTGTAATTTATGGACTTTCAATGTGTTTCAGTTGGATGGGAAAGCCCAGTGGTGAAAACAGACCAGGGGCATGGGTTAATACCACATAAGAGTGCAGGCAGACTATGAGAAAAATATTACATTTGAGGTATGTGAAAGTTGAGACCTGGGTGAGTACCTACTGCTTTTGTGTACTATAAAATACAGATTTTTTTGGTTTTTTTAAGAATCACAAGATTTTTCTTTGATTTGGTTTAGATGTTTTTTTTCCCTCTGCAATAAAACTCCCTGTGCATGTGTTGATCAGAAAAGTAGATGGCCCATCAATTGTGCTGACAGGATTACTACTTTTTACAGTTCTTTCCATCAGCCTTTTTCAGAGTCCTGTGGGAACACCTATATAAGACGTGGTGTTATCAAATGTTTTCAGTGAAAAACTTTAGAATAGTCTACTTTAGAATATCTTATACACAGAAATGATTTAACAAGATCACAACCCTTTATGATTGAAATTTCTTTGATAATGAGTTATGTACATTAATATAAAATTCACTCTTTTACATTAACTCCCACTTTGCTTATTGTCCTTTGGTTTAGAAGTAAAGACAAAGAACATAAGTTAAAAACTAAACTGCATTTCATTCTTTTTCTCACTTAAATTGAATATTGACAATTTTCTTCTCATTCTCATATTTGATAGTTCAATTTATAGAACATTTTCATAAAGTTTAAGAGTTTGGGTTTTTTTTGGGGGGGATTTTTTGATTGGCGCAATTCCTCTTTAAATCCAAATTTTTGAGCTCACTACACAAATTGTAATGAATATACCTGAAGAACATCTGCAGAAGCAATAAGCTGTCTTACCTCTATCCAACTATTTTTTTTAAATAAGAAAACTGTCTCCATATGCACACAACCAAAAAGCGTCTTGTTTGGGAATCAGATTTCTTAACTCCTCTTTTCTGTCTCTTATATACTGTAAAACAGTCTAGGTTGACAGTGACCTCAAAAAGTCATCTGGTCCAACCTCATGGGAAAAGGAATGTAAATGAGATTATCTGCACATCTGCAGCTTGGAAACCTCCAGCAACGAGGACTCATCCGTGTCCCTGAAGTGGCTGTTCCACGGGATGAGTTCTTACTGCACAAATTTTATTTCTTGTGTTGAGACAAAACCTCTCCTTGGTGCAACTTGTACACATCACTCCTTGTCTTCTCCATGAAGACTCCATCAGCTTTGTATCTGCCTTTAAAGTACTAGAAAACCATGAAGAGGTACTCCCAAGTCTCCTCTCCAGGAACAGCAAACCTAACACCTTCCTCATTGTGCAGGTTACCTCACTTCTTTGTTCATTCATTTTAAAATTTAAATATCTGTTTTGTTTCGAGTCATTTGATTTTAGACATTCATCTGCAAACTTGTACACTATATATCCCTGCTAGCTGAGCTGCTGTTAGCACCAGACAGATCTATAACTTCACTCAGAATTTATGGAGGGAATAAGACAATGAAACACCAGTAAATTACCAAATGCAAGTGTCCATTGAAATGAAACTGAATAACCTGACAAAAGGAAGATTATTCCCTTGTTTAAAAAAGTCTTCATCAATCAACAGTCTCAAATGCAAACTCTTCAGATGACACTTGTCACGCCAGAATCATCTATCAAAAACATCCATCTTTGACCCAAGAGAAGACTCTGTCTTCATAAAGCAGATAAATCCATCCTATTTCGCTTACTTTTTATTTTTTTTTTCCCATTAAATAATACATTTGGTCTAAAATGGATCATTTTCCCCTTAAAGATAGGAGGATTATTAATCTGCTGGTAGTAGATCATGAGACATTTTTTTGAGCAATTTTACATTTTATGGACCTAGAAATATATGAAGAGGAAATGCATCAATGTGGTGAACTAGAATCAGGTATATATATTCACTCATAACACATTCACACCTAAATTTGTATTCTTATTCACTGACAGTTACAGACATTGGCACAAACTGACCTGATGTTAGCAACAAATCAGAACAGACAGAAAATTTTGGAAAAATGAAGTCCAAGACCTGTAGCAAGTGTAGAGAGAAAGCAAAGCAAGGACTTCTCCAGACATCTGCTGATAGAAGAACCATGGAGAAGACAACTAATGGTGAATCATGAACTCTGCAGGAAAAAGCAACTGGTTATGGCATGTACACCAACCTCACATAAAAAGTAGTTTTTAGACACAACTGACTGA
>VXBC01011640.1:51116-92216 GCA_013399945.1 Ploceus nigricollis
CGTGATATAGGGAGTGTTCACTAAAAAAAAAAACAAAAAAAACCCAAAAAACCAAAGAAACCCCACCACAAACAAAACTAAAAAAACCCCACCACACAACCACCACCACCAAAAAACACAGAAAAAACAACAACGAAAAAAATCCCTCAAAAAAGAAAAACAAACCAACCAACCAACCAAAAAAANTTGTACATATCACTCCTTGTCTTCTCCATGAAGACTCCATCAGCTTTGTATCTGCCTTTAAAGTACTAGAAAACCATGAAGAGGTACTCCCAAGTCTCCTCTCCAGGAACAGCAAACCTAACACCTTCCTCATTGTGCAGGTTACCTCACTTCTTTGTTCATACATTTTAAAATTTAAATATCTGTTTTGTTTCGAGTCATTTGATTTTAGACATTCATCTGCAAACTTGTACACTATATATCCCTGCTAGCTGAGCTGCTGTTAGCACCAGACAGATCTATAACTTCACTCAGAATTTATGGAGGGAATAAGACAATGAAACACCAGTAAATTACCAAATGCAAGTGTCCATTGAAATGAAACTGAATAACCTGACAAAAGGAAGATTATTCCCTTGTTTAAAAAAGTCTTCATCAATCAACAGTCTCAAATGCAAACTCTTCAGATGACACTTGTCACGCCAGAATCATCTATCAAAAACATCCATCTTTGACCCAAGAGAAGACTCTGTCTTCATAAAGCAGATAAATCCATCCTATTTCGCTTACTTTTTATTTTTTTTTTCCCATTAAATAATACATTTGGTCTAAAATGGATCATTTTCCCCTTAAAGATAGGAGGATTATTAATCTGCTGGTAGTAGATCATGAGACATTTTTTTGAGCAATTTTACATTTTATGGACCTAGAAATATATGAAGAGGAAATGCATCAATGTGGTGAACTAGAATCAGGTATATATATTCACTCATAACACATTCACACCTAAATTTGTATTCTTATTCACTGACAGTTACAGACATTGGCACAAACTGACCTGATGTTAGCAACAAATCAGAACAGACAGAAAATTTTGGAAAAATGAAGTCCAAGACCTGTAGCAAGTGTAGAGAGAAAGCAAAGCAAGGACTTCTCCAGACATCTGCTGATAGAAGAACCATGGAGAAGACAACTAATGGTGAATCATGAACTCTGCAGGAAAAAGCAACTGGTTATGGCATGTACACCAACCTCACATAAAAAGTAGTTTTTAGACACAACTGACTGATTTTATTTCTAGATTTTGATGTGCTGTTGTAGGTTATTCTTCTTGAGATTATCGAAAGGTTTGGAGAAATGGGCATTACTTTCAGACAGCTCTATGAGTATTCAAGAACTTTGCACTCTGTGAAGTGGGTGTTATGGTTTGCCCTCATTTGTTCTTCTGAACCCTCCAAGGGCAGCAAAATTGCCAGGACTGTTTCTTGTAATTACAGATTAATTTATTAAGTTCTTCCATTATAGTTGCCAGCCAAACACTTAAATGCTATAAATCACTTTCATGATCTAATGTTCCTGAGTTTTTCTATTTTCCTCTCCCCAAGGAAAAGGTTTCTGATGCAAAGGAGTTTTGTCTACCTTGCCTCTACCATGTCTTTTTACTCCCATGAAACAATAGTTAATTTTCCTCCATGAATTAATACCTTCAGTACACACCTGTCACTATGGAGGCACTTGATTAATGCTTAACAACTTAAGGTGCTCTGGTTTGGATGAGTTTTCTAGGTCTAAATTTGGCATAGAAATTCCCTGCCAATTTCCAGCGTGCTAAATATTGCATGTTGTTACACACCTGTACTGAATATCAGGTGCATTGGCCTGTTTGCTGTGCACATAAATGCCACTCTTATAAAAAACCTTTTAAATTTACTAAAAACCTTCAATAATTTGAAGACTATTAAGAGTTTTATTTTGTGTCTTCACTAAAAACTTTTTTCTGAACACTGGAATAGTAAATTACATGTGGACACAGAACTGGAAAGCTTAAAATAAAATGTACGTAGAAGAAAAGTTCTAAAATAGTATTTCTTTTGGAATAGCAACTTTAATGTGAAATAATATTCTAATTACATATATTCCATGGCATGTATTTGGGAAAATTTGACATTTTAATATTTTGGTGGTGGAGCTCTTAGAAATACCTGAAATGGATCTATTTAATGTGATAGATGTGGAGGAGTAGGAAATACTTCATGTAGCACAGTCACTCTTCCATTAACAGCAGTGAATTTTCTCTTTTTTAATTTTTCATTTTGTGATGCACAACCCCTTTAAAATTTGTTTCTAATAAGATTTCACATCTCTGCAAGCTGCAATAATAATTTGTTTGTTTAAATATGCAGTCAAAATCCATTAAAACATTTAATTTCAGACAAAGGATCCAACATTAAGGAGTCACTCAGGCTTACAAACTTCTTAAACTGGGAAAATTTTTTTTTTTCAGGATTTTTTGAGAGATTTACTGTCCTTTACAAGTAGGACTGTGATATGTTTTCAGAATGAAAATATGAACCAAAACAATGGACAGAAAGTACCTCTGCGGAAGAATGCAAAATTCTGCCTCTAGCTGTATAAGTACCTAAGAATTACCCATATTTGGCCATTATTAAAAAAAAAAAAAAAAAAAAAAAAAAAAAACCCAAAAAACCAAAGAAACCCCACCACAAACAAAACTAAAAAAACCCCACCACACAACCACCACCACCAAAAAACACAGAAAAAACAACAACGAAAAAAATCCCTCAAAAAAGAAAAACAAACCAACCAACCAACCAAAAAAAACCCATAAAAAGTTCCCAAAACCAAACAAAAGTAAAACAAAGCAAAGCACACACACAGATTCCCACCCACCAACAAATAAAAACCCCACAGATTAATTTTCATTTAGAAACATTCTTACTAAGGTCACTTTTTTGAAAATATTCTTCCTGATTTGTGTAAAATTAGTATCTAGGTTTACTCTAAAATGAATATCTGGAGTCAATATCTCGGCCAGTGCCTCACCCGCTAATTTATAATTTCATTGTTCATTAAAATTACTGCGAGAAATCTGAAGAAGCAATTTTTGAGCACAAAGAATAGACATTGCAAGGTAAGAGAAAAAAAAAAAAAAACTTATAAGGTTAGACTAAGTAGGTGTTTTTTTACATGTAGATATTATGCACTGCCAAAATTTGAAACTTCCCAGAAGGGGAGAGAATGACTGCTATATGAAACTATTGCCTTCTTTGCAAACATATCCACTCCTAAAGGAGCCCTGCCTGGAGCCCTACACAGCTAAGCTTGTTTATTAATGCAATCTTTGTATGACAAATTAGGTCAGCTGCATAGATTATTGAACAACCTCACATTTGCTGAAGTGATAAGAGTTTGCAATAAGCAGATGAAAATTGGGTGTTTTTTCCCAAGGTGTTTAAGATTTTTGTACCTTTCCTGGTAAGTGGCTAACATCTGTATTCACCTCACAGTACTCGTATGATGACATATAAAATATCCTGAATTTCCATCTGAAACCTACTAAACTGTCCAACACTTTATCATCACTACAGCTGAAATAATTCCTGTATATATCTGCCTTGCCTCTTCTCTGGTTGCTCTACAGCAAGAGAAACTGTAGTGCTCCTATTATCAAATTGCTATCACTATTCTTTTTCACCTAAAAAACTCCCAAAACCTCAATTCAGTGTTTTGCAGCAAACACCTATGTATATCTTATGACATTTATACTGCAAATAAGACCATAAGTGATTGGTTAAATGCTTGGGACTTCCCACAGGGGTTTGCTTTTTTTTAAAAGAAAAACTTCTGTTTCAGTTCCTTGAATATCAATACTGACAGTCATAATTTTAAATTGCAGCTTTCTCTTTCATCCCCCTCTTAGAGAAAGGCCACACAAATACCAAGATCTTAAAACTTGTTTAATAGAAAACTGACCTGTAACTAACTCCAAAGCAGCTCCTCTTCTCTCTCTTCTCCAGAAGAGAAAATAATGGCAGTAAAACTGGAATGGCACATTGACATCATGATAAAGGTGTTTTGTGACACCTGTTTGTTGAAATGTCTAATAGATCATGTACAAGTTTTTGATTGGTAGCACCTTGCAAAAAAAGCAAAAGGAATTTAAGAGCTTTGTAACTCACCTCCAACAGAGACTATTGGCAGGTTATTAGAGAACTTATAAAAACAAAACTGGAAATATCCTCCAACAAGTACAAGAGCAAATTCACTGCAGCTGCCAGAGAACAATTAAAAGAAAGAAGATTTAAGCAAAAATTAAGCTCAACACAAGCACACAGGCAGGGAAAAGCACCAAGTGTCTCTGTTTACTTGACTGGGCTGACCCATTTTTGACCAGTGCTCTTCATGTCACCAACACAACAGGATTCACAATCATTTTTGGCAAAGAGCTAAACCACAAAGAACCCCAAATCCCAAACCTGAACAGAAGAAAAGAAGTCAGTTAAGAGACATTTGCATGCAGGTATTTTGACAGCAGTAATAAATAGTGGATTCAGCATTCTGAGGAGTCCTCTTAGAACTGATCTTGCTGGGTAGGGGTACACTCAAAGCTGAGAGGGCAAGCACTGCAGATACATGTGAAAAGGAGGCATAGAAAAACCATCACAGCAAAACAAAGAAGTGATCTTTCCATGTTTACATCTGGTCTCTGAATAAAACAATTCCCTCCTTCCCCAGAAATGGACGCTCAAAACCAACTTAAACATTTGTGTGATGAATAATGAGTATAGTTTGCTTTATACCTGTCTCAAGCAGACTGTGAGGACTGTTCAAACTACTACCCAGTGGACCTCTGTTGTTCCCAAAAACTGGGAAGGTTCTATAGTTCCACAGATGTTTTCTCAATGTATTCCACTATGTGAACCAAGAGAGCATTCAGAATGCCAAATACAGGCTGAAAACTTTATCTCCAATAGTTCTTCTCGATCTCCAACTCCCCTGTAATTGTACAAGTGGAGCTGTGATCAGAGAACAACACTGACACACACAAAATAGCAATATGATGTTCTCTGGAATTTCAGGGCTGACATTTCAGTGACACTGGGCCAAGTTTGACCAGATTTTCTTTGTACATTGGGAAATCTACGCAAAACAATGTTTTCCCATGTTGCTGTTTCACACTGATGAGCTCTGAGCTCATGAAAAATCACCTCATGAAAAATTCACTGATGAAAACTGCAGTTTCCAAGAGGCATTCAGGAAAAATAATCCAGGCAAGTCTGTATCATGTGTTTCTATGCAAGAACAAATACTTTGAACAAGGCAGTCAAAGTAAAACAAGCTCTTCCACTTTTTAAAAAGCTAAGTAACAGATCCACTACTTAGAATAAACTCAACAGAATGAGATCAGCAGAAATATGTTGTCCTAGATGTAGAACCTCACTCAACCACTTCTAACTACCATTCCTATCAGGAATATGCTTTCAGGTACACATGCATTGCATACAGCAGCTTTAAAAGATAATACCATGCTTGAATTTGTGTTACCACAGAACACAAAGTTTGAGTCCCTGGAAAACGTATACAGCTTCACTGTTTTCATCCTATTCATTCTGTTTTTCAGAAATCTCTCATCCCTGAGCCATGTGCTGCACTATCCATGTACCCAAAAACTCAGAGAAAGAACTTCTGTTCTATTCTGAGCTAATAGCCAAGACTATACTGATTTCAATTGTTAAATCAATGCTCCTGCTGCCCTAAGAGAAAATGTATTAAAAGGTGTCTGAAATTATAAATCACAACCTCATTTTGTGAGGTAAACTTGTAACTGTCTTCCTCTTCAGGTGCTTTGAATGTAAAGGCATTAATCCCTATCTTCCATTTTTTTTTATATATAACAGCTTTTTACAGATGTTTGACATCCATTTTTAACTGATATGCCCATCTGCCTTTCAAATTCATATGGACAACAAAAAAATATGCCCTAAACTGTACAAGTACTCTTTTTAAGAGTGTTATTTTTTTTAAATTTTGCTTTATTTCTTTTTTTTTCTAGTTTTAATGGGTTTTCAATATTCAGTATTAACACTGTTAATAGGAAAATAAATTATTTTCATTCAGAACTAACTCATTTCTTCAACTTGGATAATAATTTATTGCAGATTATCATGTACATCTTATTATGTTTTGGGTTTGTTCTCTACACTTTCTCCCATCACCTTTAAAACAAACAAATAAACAGTAAACCTAAAACCAGAGTTTACCACAGATATAAAAGAAATAGTCCCCTTCATCTCTCCCCTACATATAAAATTCAGCAATTATGCCCTTGCAGTTCAGGGCTCAAAGCAGATTTCTCCACAATAGCCATTCCCTTCAAGGTCCAGACATTTTATTCTTCCTTTGGTCACCTCAGTAAATCCCAGATATCATCAATCCTTCATATGACCAAGATGGCAAGAAGAGATAAAGAATGGAAGACTGCACTGAGGTTTTAAATTTATATCAGAATGAAACATTGACCAAAAGACTTCCCATTTTGGTTTTTTGGCGATTTTTTTTTTTGTTGTCGTTGTTTTTTTGTTTTTTGTTTTTTGGGGTTTTTTTTGTTTGTTTGTTTTGTTTTTTGGTTTTTGGTTTGGTTTTTTTTGTTTTGGGTTTTTTTTGGTTTTTTGTAATGTCATTCAATTCTCTCATTTTGAAATAAAGCAAAAGCCCCCCTGTTTGGTATAAATTAATTCAATTTGTTATTCATTCAAATCAACAAGCAGAATTATATTAATGCCTTCACCAATTTAAAACACAGATTTTAAAATACAACCAGGCTTATATAGATGTATCACCATTTTGGAGTCTTTGGGGAGTTTTTGTTTCATACAATAAGAATCTGATGCCATCCTCAAAGTGAAGCTGGCTTTCCCTTAAAAAACAGGTTGTACTTGATGATCTTAAAGGTCTTTTCCAACATTAATGATTCTATGATTCCATGGTTCTATGATTAACATAAGCCAATGCTATTTATATGAGCTAATTATAAAGTCTGCCCTTCAGACTTCCACTTGGCTGTAGTATTCACTATACAACACTGTCTGTACATAGAAGAGAAGCAAAAGATACATGCAACTTTCTTGTTAGCCAGGAACACCAGGAGAGGCTGGAAATTTTACTGGAGCTAAACAGAGCTGAGGGAAAGGGCCTGATTCTTTTAGACAATCTCCCTGGGCCTGCAAAACACTGCTACACATTTATTGCAAAACTAAGAATAAAACCTGCAGTAGTTCTGGTACAACAAACTGATCAACATGGACATCAATAATGCACAATCCTCCCAAGGTCCATGGGGCTTTGGGTGAGCAGAAGCCTTGACTGCACCACTTGGGGAGGAAGACTCTGTCTGTACAACATGCACCCATAATTATGGTTTGAGGTTAAGGATGAACTTGCCTTCTAATGTTCCCCTCCCAGTAAATCTGAAATGTATGCAAGAGCTGACATGCCCTGGAGCAAAGTAAAGCTAAATCAGTGGCTAAAGCAGGGCAAAACATTACAATATTGTTTAGTGTATTTCAGTACGAGCTGCTTTGTTTTTTTTTTGTGACATAACTTATAATAAATAAAATAGTTGAGAACAATACTAAAGAACCACAGAGGGGAACAAAAGGAAAACCACAAACACAAAAAGCAAAAATCCCCATCAGTAAACCTTTCACCAAGAACTTGATAAAAACCTGAAAGCTCACGCTATCCTTACAGCTCCTCTACCTGCCCATTCCCCATCCTGCTGACTGATAGCGCTTCCAGCAGTTCATTAGCATAACATGGAGTTAATCAATGCTGCTTCAGAAGGAAAATGCCACCTAATGAATCCCCAGTGCCACTTTTCTGTGCACCAGGTGCTTTTGCTGCAGGTGTACCAGCCTGGAACAGATCAAGACTACCTGTTTAATTTGTGGAGTCCGACATGCCCCAAGCTGTGCGGTGTTAGGAATGATGAATTCAGGTGCAGTAATGAACCATGTACTCTCCTTCTTTGAAGACATTCTGATGCCAAGTTAGACTCTAAGACTAGTGATATGTGAATGGAACTCCAAGTAGTTCTAATTTCAAATTTGTTACTACAGAAAACGAATAAATTTGAAAATCTACTTCTAGATGAGCTCAGATGATTATCCTTATGTCTCCTAGTGTATGGTTATGGTATGGACATTCACATTACTGGCAGATTTATTTCTGAACCAGTATTACAGCCTGACACTTTAGGGAGCAAGGCTTACAGGTATATCTCAGTTAAAGCACAGCAGATTTGCAGGAAAAATCAGTTTCAATTACAGCAGGGAAAAAAAAAAAAAGAAAAAGAGAAATAGAAAAACACCTTGCAAAATCCCTAAGGAACATCATATATTTTTCTGTATTTTTTTGCTGATTTTAATGTCGAGATTTCTCTAAACTTATCAGCCTTCCTCAAATCCAGGGACTTATCCCCTGCTGGAACAATAGCTACAAAGAGCTAAGGAGCATATGGTGGGTTATGTGTAATGCTGGGCACACCTGGAGGGTGGTGAAGGCTGACTACACACCAACAAAGGCACATGCCTTGCATCCTCAGAGGACTTGACCAAATTCTTCACTGATGCAAAGCAAATGAGCTGTAGGGAAGTCTGCAGCAAATCTATGTCACTGATTAGGATGTTCTTAAAAAAATGAATTTAAAAGTCAGAGTAGCAAGACCTTGTTCTAGGTTGCTACTTTCAAGTGATGTCTATATTTAAAAGGCTTAGTTTATGGCTTTGAAAGCTTAAAACATAATCTCTTAAAATAAAAGTGTTAAGGTCAGAAGCAGCTGTTTTTCACAGTATTAAACTACAAGAGCAGCACTACTTCACTAAAACTTCGGAGGAACAGAGTGAGAAGCCATATTTTAGCATTCTTTTAAACAGCAATTCTCTTCTATTTTCACTGTCACTCAAACATAGCACCTCTAGTAAATTGGGAGGCAGAACAACATCTCTATTACAGTATGGTTACAACAAATACACAACAGTATTATAGCATTGTGTTATTGCTTATCTCAAGCAGTTTAAGGAACAAATCCATTATTAAACTAGTTTTATTGTGATCATTGTTTCCTCAACATAAATATGCACTGCTTAAAATTCAAGGTAACATTTCAATTCCCTATTTGGGAGGCTTCAGAAATCTATTTTAAATGTCATTGAGACAGTCACACTGTTTTGTAGGTTCTCAGTATTTTGTTCCTTTTAGTCTTTCTCATTTTCTATTCCTTCTGTAGAAGGCTACATACTGATTTGTTTCTTTCACCTTATTGTGGAGCCTTCTTTCTTCCCTTCTGGGATCTCTTTCAATAGAGAAACCAGCATGATTTCGGAATTTCTGCTGAATTTTCTTCCACTCTCATTTTCTATTTAACATAACAAGGCATAATTTTGGAAGAAAACAAGTAACTGAGCCCCAGATGAAGAGTTAGTACTGCAATAGTTCATGAAACAATTACATCTATTGCTATAAATGCAATATATTTTCATGCTTGAGAGAGGAATTTTTCTCTGAAGTAAGTGTTATTATGATTTAAATTAAATTTTAAAAAAACCAATAAAACCAGATCTGTATAATAGTTAGCAAATGTGTAATAAAACCTCATGATGGAGTTCTAGATACCTCATATTCTTGTGAATGACAGATGGTTACACTAGGTTAAAAAAAAAAAAAGAAAGTAGACAAAAGCTTTCCACAAAGATAGATGACATCAGGAAAAAGCTGATATTAGCTATATTCTAGAGAAATTTTACTTAAACAAGGAGAGCTTAATGATACCCCAACAAAAAAAAAAAAAGCCACAGTACATCATGAGAAGGAACTAGTAGAACCATTTGAAGAAAATAAAGATGTCTGTCACATATGAGTAAAAAAAAAAAAGTTGTTTACAAAACTGTTACATGACTAATTAAGGAAAAGTTAAGGTCAAAAAATTTCAAATCCCTGGACCTGAATCTCTTGGCACCCAGCCAGCATTTCAGACAACAGAAAGGAAGCTCCTATTCTGTTATTGCTTTAATGGTAAACATTGTTCCAGATAACTAGAAAACTTGGCAGCCTGATATAAACCAGAGATAAATCCAACACAGGAAGAATAAAGATATAAAAAATTAACACACTTATAAGGAGTGATATTATAATTAATGCCAATCAGCATGAACAAGCGGAATGTAGGTCTTAGGAAAGGAAAATGGGTAATTTTTGGTGAGATTACAAGACTTGTTGGTTGGTTGGTTGGTTGGTTGGTTTTTTTGGTTTATGGAATATTGATGCAATGCTGTCAGATTCTGAGACATTTAACTTGGCACTTCATATCTTCAGTAGTACAACAGAATATTGGAACTCTATTTCACAGGTTGGGTAGATTAAAAACAGGTAAACATTGAGGTTTCATACTTAACTAACAGAGAATGGATAATCCATGGATTCTGTAAACATTTTTTGCAAATAACTTGGGGCGGGGAGATGTCTAAACCAAAACATTTCTCAAATGATATAAAGACAGAGGACTCTGGAAAGTTATATTGTAATTACTGAAAAATTTTAACATTCATGACCTGATAAAGCTCCTTAAAAAGCCCAATTGTAGTCTTCTTGTTGTCTCTGTATCAGTTACAAGTGAAAAAAAACCCAAACACAGTATTACTGATTTTCCTTTCAATTCCCCAAGCTAAAGAGTTCTTGTGTATTTGATCATATCTCATGTGAGCCTTCTGTTCAACTTTAACTTTTTTTATATTTTATAAAGTTTTTACACAAAAACAGAAGTTAGAGATACCTGAAAAGTTTGCAAAAACAATTTGCTTGAAATCAAAACAAAAAAAAATACGTAATGGTGGTTTGTATGAAGATTTTAAGAAGTGGAATTAAAGAGGTTTTTCTAAATGTGCATAGTAATGTGAGAGTTCTTGGAAGATGTCAATTAGGCATGCACAGAACACCTCTGGTCTTCCTTCCATAGGTGGCCACAAGAAAACCTCAAAGATTACGTTCTTAGAAAGTAATTTAGAGGAGAAAAAAAACCACCAAACCTTTACTGAAGGAAGTGGAAAGGGAAGAGAAGAGGACTGTTCAAGATTCAGACCTCACATGAGCCTCCTCATCCTTGTGGGCTGGTTCCTGGGGAGACTGAGCTGTGCAAGGTGGGAGCAGCAGACAAAAGGGGCAGATACTGAAACAGGAGAGGTTCAAACAAGAGAAAGAGAAGCTTTTCCTCCAAGCAGGACAGGTGGGCAATGGTCCAGGCTGCCCAGAGAGACTGTGTAGTCTCAGTGCTCAGAGCTTTAAAACTCAGCCAGAAAAGCTCATGAACAACCTTGTCTGACTTTGTAGCTCTCCTCATTTTGAGCAAGAATTTGCTCTCAAGATCTCTCAAGGTCTCAAACCTCAAGATCTCTCAGGTTCAAACCTGAGTTGTTCTCTGATACAACAAATATATGACAAGAAACTTAGAGACAAACAAAACAAACAAAACATAGATGCTCTATTTATTTTCTGTGAAAAGTGAGAGCACGATCAGAAAGAATGTGGACTTACATTTGGACAATGGTGAAAATTATCAAGTTAGCAAGCAGAATGTTTTGCTTGCATAACCTAGCAGCCTTAAAATTGCCATAGATCAGTGATAATCGAGAAATTGATTTTTAGTTCTGTGGGAACAGACGAACATTGAGAACAGTCTGTTTCAAAAGCAGAACACCAAAAGAGCCCTTCCCCCGACACTGCCTGTGAAGTGAATTTTAAGGAAGAGGGAGAATACCAGATGATCAAAAAACGTTTTTTTACATAAACTTTTCATTTTGACATACATGCATATTTAATATAATACAGAAATCTGCCTGTGATGCTTATTTTTAAAATGTCATTGAAGCTGACGTGAGGCTTATTTTGTCCTCTTTTCCACAGAGAAATTCTCACTAGGATGAAAAGATTCGCACTGAACAAATGTGGACCATGCCTCGGAGAGCTCTGCAAGCTCTGCAGCAGCTGCAGTGGGAGGCAGGCACTCAAAGGTAGGTGTCCCATGCAAGCAAGTGGAGCAGAAAACAGCAAACATCCAGTAAGCCACAGCAGAAATACCACAACTGTAACTAAAACACACAATTCCCTTTTCCCTCAGGTTCCAGTGGAGCCGGCGAGGCAAACATTAGTGTAAATAGTGGACTGGCAGACTGTGTGATCCCAACCCCCCTGGTGTCACAGATACAGCCTATAACACACACCACACCCGTGCTGTTCTGCTCCTGGAGTGTGACAACAGTGATGAGCCCAGGGGCTACACAGCCAGCAGGGCATCAGGGACGTGTCACTGCTCTTTACACAGCCATCTCTGAATACAACGTGCATGTTTCACTAGGAGGACAAAAGTGTAATGTATTGATCTAACACAGGCTCTTCTGGAACTGAGAAGGTTAGGTGCTGTTGTTTTCCTACATTTTTTAGTAGCATTTAATTTCCTATGTTTTCTAAGGCCCACGTGTGTTCTTCTGAGAACTTTGAAATTTTATCCTTAACCCTATTTACATTCAAATGAAATTTAGTGCCGATGAATTCCCAAATTGTTCTGGTAATCCATTTATAAAAGACAATTTCTATAGAATTTTTCTCTAGCTTCGCCTTCTATTACCATCTTTCCTTCTCACCTTACCTACATATATGCCAAAACAGATTCTCCTAATGAAAATAAAATCAGAAAAAAGACAAATTACTTGTTATCAAAGTTATGTAGAGGAAAACAAGTTACTTAGTATTTATCACCAAGAAAAATTATCTGTTTATAACCAGTTCAAATTACCCATGCCCTGAGAATCTAACAGTAGAACAAATGGAGCAACCGGATAAGAAACCCTGGAATCCCACTGCTGGTAGAATGAAGGAATTAAAATAAAACTCAAAATAATGAATTTCTGATGTAGAAAGCAACAAATAAGAGCAAAAGAGCTGCAGAATTATGTCCCAAGTGACTCCAAGACCCAAACAGAGACTCTATTATCAATGTCATTGTCACACAGCTCCAATCAGGTGTCTTTTTATCTAAAATACTTTTTATTTGGTATTATCTAAATAATACCAAATAAAAAAATAACTCTTTAGAAGAGTGACCAGTTTTCAGATCAGTGGCGGGCATTTCTGAATTTGTATTAATCTCCAAGGCCTTGTTCTCAACTGAAATAAGTTCTCATTTAAATAAAAATAAAATGAATACATATCACCCCCACCCTCCCAAAAAGAAACCAAATCAAAATGGTGGGGGGACATGACACACACACAAGAGTTTGATAAAAATGAAATCTTCTTTAAAAGACAGGTTTGAATTGTCTTAGATATAAATTTTGTCTTATAATCATCTAAGCCTGGAATAAAATACTTTTGAAATACTTTTGTTAACATTTTTGACACTTGCAATAAGAAAACAGAAAGTAGATGACCCAGAAGTCAGCAATGGTCTGCTTCCTCCTTTAAACTCATCATTACTTTATCACTTAAGATCACATTGCTTTTAGCTCCTTAATTTTTATCACTGACCTTAAAAGAAACAGAAGTTCAAACATCAACTTTGAAAGTTTCATTCTTAGTTGCAGGAAACTTGGGATATGAAGTTTAATGCCAAAGTTTCAACTGTAAGGAGATTTCAATAATAAGAATAATGTTTCATTGCCAATGGACAAAAACTCTGTAAGATGGTTGGACACCTAATAATTTCTTTGAGGTTTTTTTCTGGGGGAGGAGGAAATGTTTGGGGTGGTTTTTTTTTTTGTTGTTTTTTCGTTGTTGTTAAGCCTAAAAGTAGAAGTTACTCATCAAGAAGTCCTATCAAGGAGAACATTTCAGCCACAGGTGAAATTAATTATGCAGCAGTGCTAGTAGAGCAAAGTTCCATTTAAAGTAATTATAACTCCAGTTAGAAATCAAAGAGAATTAATGTCAGGATTTTATTTGTATCAGGTAACTTTTGTAAAGGTTATTATTATTTTAAGTTTTAATTTGTAGGGCAGAATTTCAGCCCATTTGTTCAATATTTATATGAAAAAAACCCCATAAACAACAAACCAAATCCCTACACCTGTGCAAATGAAACATAAAGATAAACCTGTTCCTGTTTTTGTTCTCAACCTTTTTGATTCCAGCCCACCTCCTAGAGTACTCAGTATAAAATGCTTAGAGAGAAGACCTATGAGGCTCTTAAATCACTCCATCCTCTGAAAGATTCACCAAATCTATTTAGTCAGTCAAGGTGATTATTACAATCCTTCCATGCCCTACTGGTGCACCTACTGCAACAAAAGGGGTTTTGCAGCCCTGCAGATACAGAAGTCTTAAATAGGATTACTTATTTCTGCCAAGCTAACCCTTCTTCCAATTAATCTTCCATTTTTTTCCCACTCTGACATTTTGCTACCTGTAACCACCTGCTTCATAATTTTAGTAGCCAGCAGTTTTAATGTCTTGAAAATAATATTACTTTCATGTACAGATCAACAGTCAAATTCAACCAGCATACTTACTTATCTTGAAGAACTGCCAGACTCTGCTTAAGCTCACTTTATAACCTGAATTTTCTTGCCAGAGAGCAAGCAGGGAACACAGGTAATGGATGTGCCTTTAGTTGGTAAGATTAGTTGTTTATAAAACCACACATTGTAAAATGTTGTGTGCTTTCAAATTACCTCCTTTTGGTATTTAGGATAGACAGAATAGTGAGCTAAAAGATAATGCCTCTGTCATAGTGTTAATAGAGGTAATTGTTAACTGATTTTTGGTTGTGTGCCTGAGTTTCTTCAGTTCTGCTCAAAGGTGTCAAGAGATATTTGCTGCTGCACATTGGATAAAGTTGATTACTTAGTAATGTTTTTTTTAATTATGCTTTGTTCTTTCCTTATGTTATTTTTCCATAAATAAGGATTAGACATTCTGTCTCTGAAGTCCTGTTTTAATCTAGATTAGTCCTCAGTCCAAATCAAAATGTCTTTGTAGCACTACAGCCAGAAGAAGCAATTCTGGTTTAATATTGTCCATACCCATATATCTAACAGCATGGTAATGTAAATGTGAAAGCTTATTAAGTGTGGCTACAATTAAATAAAACCTTTCCTACCCTATTTTTAGGCAGTTTTTAATCCTACCAAACCAGCTATTTAATCCATCTGTTTTGGTGGATGTGTTAGAATTTTCTTTACTGGAGAAGTTCAGCTAAATAAGCTCCTCTATCCAAGAGTGAGTGACAATATCAAAACAATATCTTATGTATTTTGGAGGCAAAATATGTAAGTCTATTTCCTCCTGTATCCTTTAGAATTTTCAGCTTGGTATAGTGACTGATTTTAAATAGGAACTTAATTTTTGCTAGGATTGGAAGAGAAGTTGGCATTGTTGTTACTGAATAGCTGTGCATTTACAATTATTTTTATTGTTCACAAAGCTTTTATTGAATTTTAACCTGTGATTATTTTATATTGGGTGACCTGTTTATTTTGACAGGAATTTCACTTTAGCATCTTCAAATGAAGCAGCTCCACTGACAAGATCCAGTCCATGTAAAAGAAATCTAATAGATGATACAAAATTGCAAGTGGAGCTACAGGCACCTGCAAAAGTCTGAAAAGTGAAAGGAAAAAAGCAACTATAATATGCTGTAGAGATGAAGTATGTTAGAACCTCAGTATTTCAGCACATACTTCAAAGGCTACAGTCTCAGAGTAATACAGTGCTGTTTTCCTCATACTGTAAGAGTACAGAATTAATTTATTTTGGAACTTTGATGTCTTGTTTTAAGCTGAGAAACCAGACATTTCTATTATTTTTTTAAATCTCTCATTCATACTTAAAATCATATTCACCAATTGATGCAATAATTCAGCATTGTTTTAAATAACATGCCATCATCCTTATCTTTAATCTGCTGCCTGTATCCTTCACAGACTCTTCTTTCTCTAATATGATATGTTTATTTCCTCCTCAGGAACAAATGTATTGGAGTGTAGCAGCAGGCTGTGAAAACATTCAACTTCCACAACCACATAAATCTCTTTTAAAACAGAGATATGTTTGGTTTTGTTTATTTTTTCAAGAAACAGAGCTATAGACTACTTGTATTTTTTGTGAGAATAATTCTTATATTGACAGAGAAAAGCTATAATGTCACATAGACAACATAACTTTGATACTGCATTCAATGATTCTTTTCACATTCTTAAAAAAAAATTGTATTACCTATTTCCCATATTTAGTAAGCAACCAACCAACAGGTAAATTTAGTGCTGTATATGGTACCAAAATAGTGATAGAATAATTAGAATAATGCCTTAAATTTTTTGTTTTTTTTTTTTTTCAGATTTTAGAACATATAATGGGACATTTATCTTTCATTTCTGGCAATATGGCCCAAGGAGTGGGAAGCCAAGGAACACAGTGACAGACAAAGGGACTGTCCCATGCAGAGAAAGGAAACAAGGGACAATCTGCTGGAAAAAAACCAAAACACAAACTCCCCAAAAGCCTGTGTTATTCCAAGGTAAACCAGGGTTCCAAGCGACTTGCCATTGGGAATATGTGCTCTGCTCAGCCTTAAATACTGCATTTACTTTTTTCCTGTCTTTGAACTTCATTAAGATTCCCCATGTATTATTTCCCATTTTTTGAAGTCAGACTCATCAATTGCTCCAGAATCCTACATATTCTGCTAGAAAGCTACAAGATCAGTGTAAGGCTAAGTTCCTTCCACACATTTTATTTTGGCAAGATTCAGAAAATCCCTTTCACTATCTCTAAGGATTATCAGAAAGCAGTGTAGGTGATGTGCCACAATCTATGGCTCTCATGCTTTAAACTGGTGCTCTTAAAGTTCATGGTTTTGATGCTTCAACTTGTTCAGTCTGCTTTTTGAGCAATCTAGCACTTTCTAGACATGATAAAAGATATATTCTTGGTCAGACAGGTATTTAAATAGTCTGCAAAATAAATCCATTCTTGTCTAAAGCAGAATAGTTGGCAGTTCTGACAGAAGAAATAGACATTAAAAAGAAGACAGGAGTGAAGTGGATCCCTTAATTTCTCAGACAGACTAGTTATATGTTGAATTGTTATTACAAGCATTGCCCTTTTCTATCACATGTGCTGAGAAACAAGATTTTTATAAGATGGAGAGTGTGGTCAAATTAAATATATATTTTCTTTTCTTTCCTTGCAAAAAATATTTTGGATCTGTTTGAGGAGTAGCTTGATTGTTTTTGTTGTTTTTTGTTGATTTGTGTCTGGGATTTTTTTCTGTTCATCAATTCAATCAAGAAAACAAGTTATTTTCGAAGCCCTATAAAAGTATCCCAAATCAATTGCATACAAAAAAAATATATTAATGTTAGAAGTTATAAATTAAAATAAACCCATAAATCAAGACATATTCTTTTCTTCAGGAATGGTATAGGTGACCACACTTTTGTACTACAACTTCTCAACTGCATCAGTTTATTCTGAAGTATTGGAAAATGGGAGACTTTTCATGAAGGTGTAAGATTCAACATGGAAATATTTGTTAAAAAACCTGATCTTTTAGAAAATGGAAATAGGTCTCAGCTACTCTTGGTTATGTCAGTTGACAATTTAAATAATGAAAAGTCTAACAAGGTGGATTTGATATTTCTGGGAGAACCACATCCAGCCATTTCAGATAAGAAAATAAAAGCATGGCAAGCACACAACAATTTAATTCAGTTTGAAGGTAAATCGTCCTTGCAGAGATCACCTATTTTATAGATACATAGAAAGATGCTGAAATATTGTGGAAAAGATACTATGCTTTTAAGTCCTGGGTTTTCTATATATTTTTGTCACCTAATCTGAGATAAGTGATGTTTGCCAACAGTCACTAGGAATCAGCAAGATGCTGCTTTTTCCGAGTTATTTCAGGCTTTCAAGGATGTAGCAGCAGATATGGAGAGCTAAGAAATTTTCTTGATCCAGAGGAATGGAAGTCTAGATGCACTGATAGACAGATGTGGTTTGTTTTCTTTTTTCACTAGCAGGTTTGTGGAGTGAAACAGCTGGTGCTTGCACTCCCAGGGAAGAGGCTTCAAGGGAGGTTTATTTCAAAGTGCCTCTTGCCAGGTGCCATTGCCAGGACGTTCATCAGCAGCTGGAGCTGCTCTCCCTGCACGCCCGGAGCTCATCACCTGCCGCACTGACATCGGAAAGGAGCCACAGGACAGCATGGGACAACAAGGGGGGATCTGCTTTAAAAAGTGCATGGCTGATCTGTGCAAGCAGGCACATGAGAGACAGAGGTGGGTAAGGTTTGTCTGAGTTAAAAGACTGACTCCCTAGGGCTGGGAGGGCTCTGCTGAAATGAGTTAGTTGCACGTCCAAGGAAAATGTAAACAGAGAAGGTACTTCATGTCAAAGTCACTCAGGTTTCAGAATTCCTTCCTACAGATGCCATGAGTCCTATAGATCTTTATGCATTCAAGGAGACACTGAATATGTCAATGAGAAGTCCAATGTATTTCTAAATACAGAGAAATGCAGGTCAAGAAGTACTCTGTGAACTGGAAACAGCAGGGCTGGAAAGACAGAACAGATCACTCCTTGGCTAGACCTGGAAGGGCCACTCCTTTTCTGTGTTGTCATTTTCATCATAGATTCTTTCCAGTAAAAAAGGAAATATCAGGTTAAAAATATAGAAACTACAGAAAAAAAAAGTCTACTGTGCAGCCAGAATGAACTAATACTTTCAGACATGAACAGGCTTAACAGGTACTTCTGCTAACAAATGTGTGAAGACTACAACAGAAAATATCAGAAGTGAATGAGTCTGCTGCTTTTCCCAAAGCAAACAGGACACCTCCTTTAATTTGGATGAAAAGAAGCAGATATCTATGTTTGCTTCAATAAGAACAAAGACTAAGTCTAATTCATTTCTTGCTCTGGCAAACCTGTTTGACTTTCTTTTCTTTAGTGTCATTGCCTAGAAGAGCTGAGAACAGGTAACTCATCTCAATCTACTCTGGTAGTCAGGAAGAAACCAGTTCAGAAGTTAAGCACTTGTAGCTGTGAAGGTTTACACATATTAAAGAAAGACAATATTTTTATTAAGGCAAATTGATAGATATGAGAAAAAGAAAAGGTGAGCTTTCAAATGTGGAAGCTTTTGGACAGGTTGAAAGAAATCTCTTTACATGAAAAAAGTTCAGTGCTGAGAAATACAATGATTTGCGTAAGTCAGGCATGTTAGTCTAGTAAATAGTACAGAGCTTTGGCTTTTTTCCCCTCCCAAGATATGTATGTAGGTCTAACAGTGGCACTTACAATAAACTGTCTTCCTCTACAGTTTTAATTGGATGAAAGTAAGTAATTGTAAAATAAACTTGTTAAATACTGGATAAGTAAGAAAATCAGTTATGCTAGTTATGGTTAGATGTAGGGAGGTGGCAGTTTTTTGTTAGATATGAAAGGCTAGATTGAGAATTCTGCAGATATTTAATAACTAAATATCACCCCCTAAGCACTACATAATAAAAATAAAATTAAAAGGGACACTGAGTTCAGACAGACTCATTGCAAACATCAGACTTCACTCTGACATACCAAATTCAGTACAGCAAGTCATTAGTGCTGCAAGTCACTGCAAGTGATTGTCAAGTTTTAAAATAGCACTTGCTATTTAAAATTTCACTTGGCCTACAAGTTATTCTTCCATATTGCAGTTAGCATTTTTTCTTGTTACTTTCTGGTTAAGATGCTGACAAAAGTAACTTACAATAACTAGAAAAGTAATTTTCTATGTGATAATGTTAAAAAAAAAAAAAAAAGGGACATGGTAAAAAAGTTACCTAGAAGCTGCTCAAATTGATCTATAATAGGAAAGACTTGACCTGTTTACAAAAGAAATAAAAAATAGCAAGCTTTAAGAAGGAAGGAACAAGGTTCTGTCACAGAAGACACTGAGAAGGATGTATGGAGAATGTGACAATATTTTTACAATACAGTGTTACTCACTTTTACTACAAGAAGCTTAAAAGAAGGGATTCATTTAAAAGAAATACACATATGGCTAATCTTTACTTGTGTATCCATAAAAAAATATACAAGAAATATAATTAAACTGCTTTTCTCAAACATGATTACAGTGATAATTTCAGCCATACACGAAGCTCATTCTCTGTAATCCACTAGAATTCCTTAGTAACACCTTTTCTTGAACATTCATGTGTATTTCTTCCAGGAGTTTGTTTAATTTCATTCATTCCATATTGACCAACATACAGCTATCACTTTAATTACAATGTCACTTTGAAGCATTTTTTTCAAGATTTTTTTCAGCACATAATTTGGAGTACAAAATAATGGCAGAAATTATCTTTTACCTCATATTGTTTGAGTAACTCTTCACAGGCCCTATTTTTTATTGGAAAAAAAGGATGTTTCCCTGAATTTTGATATCAGTGTATAGGAAAACATGGTATATATTCAGTTTAGGTGTTTACACAGACTCCTTCTGACATAAGTGTTCCTACAACTAACTGAAGGTGAAAAACAGCTGCATAAATAATTGCAGGTGCAAAAAGAAGTTGTGTTTAAGCACAGGTGTTAAAAGGAACTGTAAAATACTGACAATAAAGAGCCAAGAAAGATTAATCATGCGTTTAGAAGCACCATCAAAATTCAAATCAAATCTTTTCTTTGAAGTCTTGATTTTACTTTAAGGTAATTGCAGCAAGATTAAATTCAACTAATTCAAGCTTATCTTATTTTATATAGAAAAATCTATGTATTGTCTCTGTTCCTTGATAAACACTTAACAACAAGCACTTATTTATTCCTTATTCATAAAGGTTAAATATATTTGTAAATGTGCAGAGAAACACAAAGCATTAAAGGTGGAATTTTCAAAACATGTGGAATGTAGCTGTAGAAACCTGCTGAAAAAAAATTATTTTTAAAATTTTTGTTTGGAATTAATACTCACTCAAAACTTCAAAGGTTTCAGACAAGGTCTAATCAGGCAGTAATGAACACAACATCTTGCGACCAAAGCTAGAAATACAGAAAATTCAGCCTTTGAACTTACATTCTGAATTACTTTTAAAAGTCGTATCTTCAGTGTGTATTGAAAAATAAAATATTAAACGAAAAGTGACTTTTTATTTCACGTACTACCATACCACAGGTCTTTTCATAACACTCCCCTTTCTGTATCTTTCTAGGTCTTCAGTAGCAAATATACCAGGATTTCTGGCCACTGACAAAAAAGCTGTCATTTAGCCTACACTGTCTTTTCAAATATTAGCTACAAGCCTGTAAACCACAGGAAACAGTGCTAATAACACCATGAAAGAAATGCATGCAGGACTTGAGCAGCTGTGCCTTCCACAGCACTGAAAGCCTTGCTGTGGAATTGTTTAAAATGTATCCTGACAGAGAGAAAAAGGGCATATAGGATTTTGTTAAGGGACATCATTGATCTGTACGTGTTTGTACATCCATATATTGCCTTTTGGGAAGGGCAATAGAACTGTTCTTGCATTTGTTAAATCTTCCCAACCAGCCAAAGCCTTATCCAAGCAACAGACACACCCCCAAACTCAAACCTCAATGGAAAAAACAGCCATGACTAAACTCCTCACAAAGGAAACTGGGATGCACCCACAGTTGATGGGACAGATGGAACTGTGGGGAGGGAGCTTTAATGACTGGAACCACGGAGGCTGAATCCAGGAATTGTGAACGGGCACTGGCAATTATGCACCTGAGACTTCCTCCAGTTTCTTTCAGAATAAAAAGTAAAAAGGGAACCAAAACATTGTTCTTAGGGCAGCAAGGCGCTTATTAAGATTGCAAGATGACCACATCCAATACAGCTCTCGTTGCTGATTCCATCAAGGGAGAACAGTTCTCTGCAGTATTTCCATCTTCTGAAATCCCTGCATCCAGCTCTTCTCCCCTACCTCCACCCCACAGGATACCCCCATCAAATCTACATCAAAGCCTCCTGTTTCTATGGTTTTGTAGTCCAGTTCAGCATGGTGGCTCAATTCCATTTCTTTTCACAGAATTTATAGCCTCCTTCTTGCCAGCATATTAAACTAATTCTTTCCATCCGTTACATGCTGACTGCTTGACTTCTGCGTCTATTGTTCAAATTTGGAATCTTTGGTCTTTTTATTGCCATTCATCCCATGCTTTATTATCTTATTTTACCTTCCCTACATATGGCTTTATTTCAACTGCTTCACTCATAACATCTCCCTCCTGCCAATAAATCTCATTTTTCTCAATATCAGACCAACTTTTAAGTATTTTTGGAAGTTCCATTTTCCCTCTTCACAGCAGACATGCAAAAATATAAAGACACAAGAACGAGCAGGCCAATTTGGATGGATAAAAGCCAAACAGCGTTTAAAACAGTTTCCCATTTCCTTCAGTAAGCCCAAACAAAATCCTTGTTAAGACAGTTTTTTTAACGTCACCTTCCCCTTGAAATTTGGGTTGACCCAAAACCTCTGGCAAATGTATGAGATTTCTTTTTTATTTTACTTGAGGGCACAGATTTATGTGGCAAAGAGCATGCACCATACCACTCTAAACCAGCCACATCCTGTTAAATACCATTTGATCCAGATGAGTGCATGGATCTATGCATACCCCCACATGCTCATACTTTCTATGTCTGTGAGTAAAAGTATTCCCACATTTAGTTTATCCTGGATATTAAAGTTATTCTATAATGTTTCCAGGCCATGGTCAGCTGATCCCATCAAAACCCCAGTACCATCACTGAAATCTAGTTAGAGACTATGATTTTGCTCTCATCATTCTTCACAAATTTGTCAAATAACGAAAGGCACTGTAGTTATTTAATAGATAGTTCAGAAACCCAATTATGTAATTCAGTAATATAACTTCATTTACTCAGAACTATTTCTTTAATTTTAATAACTGCATCATAAAACAAAAATAGAATTGGTAATTTGGAATGCTTTAGAGTTTGATTAATTAGTATACTGTTTTAAATGAAAGCATTGGACAAAAATACAGGGGAAAAATAATTTGTGTTAACAGCTCCCCATAAATTACTTATAGCATAATTCAACTGCCTTACCACAGAAAAAGTTAGAAAACAGATTCATAATTATTTTATTTCCCTAGCCATTTCATGAAGGATCACACAAAAAGAGAGGAAAATAAATATCAAATTAATGCATAGAATAGTGAATGAGACTTCTGTCATTAGCTAGTTATAGTTATCTTTCAGAATCCTTACACAGTTCTCATTCCCAAATTCATTTGGAAGAACACATGAGAAAAGGTTTGTAACTTGAATTAAAGTAACTCTTTTTAAGTTCTCCAGTTGGTTTAGTCTGCTTTCTTTACCCACCCTGCTTTTAACTACCCCTCAGATGGGGAGAGGTGATTTGGGGGGGATGGTTTTTTTTTTTTATTTGTGGGATTTTGAAGAAAAGGGGTGTGTATTGAGGATGAAGGACATGAGGAAGAGTATGGGATGCTTGTTAGGGCATATCTCAGAGCAGAATTTGTCCCACTATATTTGACAGCTCTGGAAATTTCAATGGAAAGCTATTTTCACAGCATGGTGCAGCATAAGATTTGATCTGAGAAAAACTGCAAGCTCAACATGACTTTCTGACTGAGATAGTTGATTATGGTGTGTAAGCAATGAGTAAAAAAATAATAAAAAAATCTATGAATCCTTGCAGTCCAGTTTGCAAAGAGGCTGTTTGCAGCCTTCTGCATTTGTTTGTTTAAAGACAGAGGAATGTTCCAGGTCCAAAAACTACAGAGAAAAGAAAGTGCTTAAGATCACTTTTTCCCTTTCAGACCTTCCTCAGTTGTATTTTGTTATAACTAGTTAAATATGTACAATGAAATAATTGCTTATCTTTGGGACTGTGCTTTGAAAGAAATGCTACCACAGAGCTTGTTCTGTGAATCTACTCAGCAAGCACTTATTAAGCAAAGTAACTGCAGTCTTTCCAGCTCATTCACCTTCATATGACACACTTGCAACATAGAAAACACACAGGAAAAAAAATGCAGGAAAAGAAGTTACTCTCAGCAGTCTGTCAACATAATTTACCTGCTACAGGCAGGACCAGACAATGCTATGCAACTCAGTGCAACACTCCAACAGTTTCCAGAGGAATAGAATCACCCACACGAGTCAATTTTTCAGAAATATTATATCAGATTTGGAGCATTGATGCAAGTGGTATTACTGGTCAGTTTATATCCATTGTCTACCAAAACTGCTAAAGTCCTGAAGTATCTCTAAATCACTGCAAAAGAATAATCCAGAACAAGGAAGAGTTGCCTGTTTTGCTTGTGATGTTAATTTATCACAATGTCCTTTTCATCTAGACAATTGTTTCACATACACCAAAAAAAAATGGACAATAGGAAAAATTATTAGCAGCATTAGTGGTGATACTCTAATTTTATAAAATTCCCTCATAAATATACTCGACACTATGAAAACAAACTTTTAATTGGCAAAGGCTATTCTGAATGGGGAAAAAATAAAAACCCAATTTTTTTAGTTAGAGAAGGAAAATGCAAGTATATCACTGAGCTTCATCAATATTTTCATTCACTCTCTTTCAAAAGTGAGTGGAGTTTTATGAGAATTTACTCTGTAGGTGTTAAAAAAGAGCTGGCTAACTTTTTTTCAGGTTTCAGCCCTGGTGTTCAAACTATGCTTCGTCTGACTAAGAAAGTCATCCTTACTTTGCGGTATCTTTGTTTTACATCTTCAGTATAATTATAGAACTTGTGAGTGGCTTAAAATACACTAGTCATAAACCTTCCCCCAACTTACTGTTGTTTTTGAGATGGCATTGTAATGTTTGCACTTTCAGAATTCTGGTATGATAATTATTATTTTCATTTACATAAAACCAGAGCAACGCTTTTAATAGCATCCTAAGTGTGACTTGAATGGCTCACTCAGGCTCACCAGAAGGTAAAATGCAAAACACAGCTTTATTTTCATTCCTCTCTTACTAAGATGACCTGTCAAAAACCAATTGTTTCTTTAAAAAAAAAAAAAAACAAACCAAAAAAACAACAGAAATAAAAACCTGAACTCTTTCTCTCTCTCTCCCTCATATTTTACATTTCTTGTACTTCCACTCTTCTTTAAAGTATTAAAATCTTGCAGGAAACATGACTCTCCCCTTCCCATTCACCAGCAAGGCAGAAATGCTGACACAGGAGCATGATCAGATGTATTTGGGAGGCTGCTCCTTTTCCTGTGTGCACAAACAATTTGTTCTAAATCAGCTTTACAGATATCATGCATTAAAATTCCTCTCCCCGAGAAAACCTTTTAGTTTGAAGCATATCCAAATAGTTGTAATATGATTATTCCACTCTGTGTTTATCTCTGGGTCTCCAGCTGGAAGACCAGGCCTGTGGTGGTCACAGCCAACATTAGGCTGCAGACAGCTGATCCAGCATCCTCTGTGCCTGCTGCCTTTCCCCTCCTCTTTTGAGGGAAAAGCAAAGTCTGCTAAAAATATTTGGGTGCTTCAGACAATACCTCTTACTTAGGCTGATATTAATATTCACAGACCAGAACTGCCTAGAGATTACATGTAAAGATAAAATAATTTTAATTTTAAATTAAACCTTGATTTTATCCATTTCAAGAGGGATAAACAGTTAATTATATTTGCTAACCTATAAAACTGCACAAAACTTTTCTATTAGTTTCTCAGGGAACAGGTTGTCCTTATCCAAGAGATCATCTTTGTGACAGCTTAGCACAGACAGGATTAATAGATTAAATAAACATCTTTGAGTTTTATGAAAGCTGTCAATAACTTGTCTTCCAACCACTATTTAATAAAGCTAAATAAAAAATATAGCAGTTATGATGAGAATTGAATTATTCTAAGGTGCTTTCATTTCTTGTTAAAGCCCAGAAGCTGCTTTGTCTTGAATGCTATAAAGAGAATTTTGAAAGGCAGGAGGAGAGAAGGCTCAGCCTCCACAAGGCATTGGTTTGGTATTAAACCATCTCTAGAGTAACATTTCCTGTGCACTTCCTCAGAGCTAAGGTTTAACTGGCAAGCAAATGAAGTGAACTCATCTCTTGTAGGCTATTTAAGTCGAGCATAAACACCATAATTCCATTGATAATTATAACAATAACCCCATTCAGACAATATGATGAAGACCAAAATAAATGGCTGCAAACTTATGTCATCTCACCTTTTGTATGCTGAAATAATTAATTGTTCTAAAACTATTTGTTGGTCTTCACAATTTGCACTATTGAGTTTTATAAACCACACAAAATACAGAGCATACCTTCTTTTTTATTTAATCTTAACTGGACTCAGGAAAGTGTTACACCCCTGAGTTCCACAGAAGTTCATAACCATATTGCTTGTGTACTAACAGAGACCATCTTCCAGGTTTGTTCTGGGTTTTTGGGGTGGTTTTTTTTGTTTTTGTTTTGGGTTTTTTTGTTGTTGTTGTTGTTTGTTTGTTTAGAGCTGGGTTTTTTTGGTCCAGGTGACCACTGACACTGAATCATCTCATTTTATTACAAGTCTACACAAGTTTAGTCTGTGGGAAAAAAACTCCACAGAAATACAATTTTCAAAACAGATTATGATAATCTGAAATAAAGAGATCCACAGAGTAATCTATATTAGAGGCCAAAAAAAGAGGAAACTGTTGGACCAAATTCTAGCATTGTCTTTTTTTACTGTGTAGTTCATTTTCCTTTAATTTGCTGATTTGATTAAAATTTTTAGGCAATATATTTTATTGTAGAACATTCCCTCATGCAGACAGCCTGAAAGCAATGTGGTGCCAGATACATGCATTGACCTCCTTCCCACGAACTTCTCCTCCCCCAGTAAATTCAGCTCTTTGCAAAAGCCAATGCAATCAAAAATTGACATCTGTGCTTCTCACCTCTAGCCCTAGCACAATTAGGAAAGAAATTAATTGAAAACTGTTTCTTATAGATGAGCCATGGATACCAAAAACTCTTCTCCAACTACCTCATTTCATATTGAAGATGGACACAGAAGAACTGAGACAAGTCACTCAACTATTCTTATTTAGTGTACATGACAGAAACATACAGTGGAACTATTTTCCCATGCCTACGATTGGAAGCAATGATGAAAGATGAGAGGAATACCCTATAAAACTCCTAAGCAATCAATTTCAACTCCTTGCAGGATAAGTATCAGTGTTCTTGTGTATGTTCTAGAAGTATGTATGGAAAGTATTACAAGCCATCTATACTCTTGTTTTTATTTATTTCCAACTTCAGAGCTTTATTTTTGCTTCGCTTCTGGAATTTAACCTCAGAGCTCCTTAGAAGAAAGCATTTGCATTTCCCTTTTAGGTCTCATGTTTTTGTCCCAACTGGGAGACCCAACAGATGTAGAATTTTTCTTTTTAATGCATTCTCTAATGACTCATTTTTAAAGTGACTGAAACACTATCTCTAATTATAGCCGCAATATGTTCCTCAGCGAATTTCACATCCTGTCTAAGCATCACATTATGTTCTTCCAATAATTATAGCCTTTCTTCCATCCTTTTTTTGCTTTTATTTCAAGCCAGTCAAAACTTAAATTCAGTCTTTAACTTCATTACCTAAAGCTTCTCCCCCATACTAGATGCTCTTTGGATGTTCAGGACTAGCTGCTGTTTTAAGACCACCTTATAAACATTTCAACATGTTGATTCTTTCCCTGGTGGATACACGTTGTACTTCAGTCTGAGCTTTCAAACTCAAAGTTTAAACTTGATTCTGAAGGCTGTCCTCGCCAGGAATCTTATTTACATGCATCTCCATGAAAGGATGTATTTTAAAAATAAATAGGTATGAACAAATTCATTGTATTCTATTGTCATCAATATTCTTTTCTCTCATAGAGAGAAAAGAAAGATGACTGGGTCAAGACAGATCACTGTCAATAATTTAAAGTGTTATAATAAATAAGTTGGTTTCATTAACAGTAGATAACTTCGCACAATGCATTCCTTTGCTGGTCCCTTACACATGAATACACAAACCCTTCTCAGTGTTGGAGAGACAGCTGGGAGGCCAACCCCAGCTATTTATTCAGAAGTGGAACAAGTCAGGGATGCACCACTGACTTTTAAGACAGAAAGTCCCTCAAGATTTTTTTTTTTTGCTTCAAGGCCTCTCTAACGAATCCTGTTGACTTTGTCTGCATATAACATCCACTGTACTCCTGGCTGTGGTCAGAATTATGCGCCTGCCTTTGACACCAGAAAGTGCCAATGGTCTTGCACATTTTCAGCTGACTGTTGTCTTAAGTTTAACAATTCTTGTAGACCCAATAAAGCCACTATTCTCCAGTGCTGATGGATTCTTGGGAGCCTCTCACATGTTCTCTCTCAGCACATAACTCCCTTCTCTTTGGCCTTGATTCCCAATGTTTCTTTTTTCAGATATGTAGGTATCAATAAAAGATATTGACATGAACAGGCACAGAGGGCACTTTCACATTTTCTTCTTATGAGGATCTCAAAACTCTGAGCTTACTACATCTTGTTTTGATGTATTTCTTCACTGTGATGCCAGTGCATCTAAAGACTCATTTAAAATGAAAAGGCATTGAAACAGTGCAAATTTTGAAGTGGGCATATTTAGTTTGCAGACGATGCATTGATTCTCTCTGAAGAATTGTGTTCTTTCCACCACACTTCAAAGAACAAGAATTTTATCTTTACTTTTTCTCCTATTTCTCATTTCCTATTTTTTTCCCTTTAAGTAAGGGAGTAGAATAGATGCAGAAAGCCCCAATTATTATATTATTGGAATATCTCTCACTTCTTAACTGCAAGTCGGGAGAAGCATCTTCTCTTGAGAGAAGCATCTTGGGCATTGAACAAGGTAACCCGTAAAGGTCCTTTTCAAACCAAGCATAGATCTATGATTCTATGACCTTCACTGACTGCACACTTAGGTGTCCATACTGTGCATAAGATTACCAATTACTGTTGGAATTCAGCACTCTGTACCTCAAAAGGCCAGTATCAATCTGAGACAGCCTAAGATTCCTCCAGTAATAATTTTTCTTTTTTTTTTTTTTTTTTCATTTTAGTTCAGATGCTTTCAGGGAATACAAACATATTCCTGCACTCTTGAAGTCAGTTATACACATTTTAATGCTATGTCTCCAGGGCAAGAACAATAGAGTTGTGACTAAATTTCAACCTGGACTCAACTAATTCAGACAGAAAATAAATCCATCTTTCTTTCTTTCTTGTAAGTATTAAAAAAACCCCAGCTAGTCTCAGATATATGAACCCATTCTTGCGTTAGGTGATTGAGCTGCTGATCTTTAGGCTCCTTGTTATCTATTTATCCAGATGTTATGTCTGTCTTTGCTTACCCTTATGATAACATGTCAGATGCAAGGTTTTTGAAGGATGTCATGCTGATTTAATGCAACCATAATGCATCCTCTTGCTGGACATCCTCTGAGACCTAATTATAAGCTGTCCAATAAATGCGAAAATTTATTCTTGAGCGGTAAAGTGACAAATTAAAAATAAGAATGAAATCAGTTAAGAGAGCTAACTGTTGCACTCATCCAGTTCATCAGAGGAAACTTCATAAGGATGGCATGAAAATATTTCTGTCTGTCAATGCCAACAGGAAAACACTTTCATTGACAAAAGAAGCATGGAGTGCCGAGGTCTTGAGACAGCTGCCATCCACCATTAGCAGCAGAAAGGGAGGTAAAAGGGAAAAGGTTTTTGACAAGACAAGATAGAATGCTAAAATAAAACTTCAGTTGCAGAACTTATGGCATGTTTAATGTGCATCAGAGATCTTCTGATTGCAGGCACAAAACAGGCCCCATGGAGAACCTGTCTGGGCACACCCAGGCTTATTGAAAGTTGCCATCCCAAAGCTGTGACATCCTGTAAGGGATGTACTTAGAATTAGCTCAGGAATCTCTTCCCACAAATCTGATTTTTTTATTTGTTTCAAATTCAGGATAAAGTTTGTCTTTCTGAATAACAGGGATCCAGGCCTCAGATCTCACTCCTACACTAACAGCACATTCCACCCCACAGTTTGTATCAGGAAAACGCTAATGAAGAAAACACCCATTTTCAGTATTAATTTCCAAAGACAAATTTCAGAAAAGGCCAGAAGCATTCTGCGGGTTTTATTACATGTAGAATTTAAAGATAATTGTTTCCACTTACAGATGGGATTTAAATGTTAACAGCTGTGCATAGCCAGTTCAGATTGTGTGCATTTTCTCTAAGAACATATATAATTGTTCACACTTTTTGTTTAGCATTATTAAAGAAGACTGGATGGCTTGGGTAATGACAATAAATACAAACTGCAGGTCACAAAATCAGATGGTAGTAAAAATGATACATAAATGGGAATTGAGATACATGAGCATCTGTGAGAAATTATTCCAACATAAATATGCACAATAAAACTGTGTCTGGTTAAGTTCCAGGCTGGCAGGATGAAAAAGATATTAACAGCCAGGAGACTTGCCACACTTTCAAAACTTCGCAGTCCCTAACGCTGGAAGGGCAAATGGAAACTTTGCAGCAGATACAGGACTAGAATTTCTCACTGGGTCTTTTTACTCTCCAGAGTAGCTGAACATGTCTTTACTGCAGAGCCTGTAACTAGCACAATGTACAGGGTTAAAGCATCTGTGCATATATACATATATATATATATATATACACACACACATAAAGAATATATTTAAAATAAAATCTACAGTTCTTTATAGTCATCCTTAGCACATACATAATGAGACATGCAGTACTAACAACTTAAAAAGTGCTTTTAAAATGCTTTTTGCCATTCATGCATATAATTAGGTTTTCTCTTTGATCTACTTTTGAGATTTTTCCCTTTGCTTTACAGAATGGACAATGCAGATTCAAAATAGGGCACAAAAATTATGTGCTGTTCACTGGAACAGAGATTTACACTACATACATACCTCGAGTAAGCTTGAAAACATAAATATTGAAGCCAAATAGAAATTATCTTTGGCTGGCTATAAGTTGTTATTTATTTCCACGAGATTAAAAGAACTGTGACATAGAGGAAACAAGTTCTCAAATAAGCAAACCAGGAGGGGAAGAAGTAGCATCATAGAAATGAAGAGATGTAACTGCAGTTTCTTACAGCTGCTAGGAAGGAACAATGGACATGAGTTTTAAAACCATATAAAAATGAATTTTTACTACAGTAATAAAAGCACTGGAACTAAAGTAATAATCCTGTTTAAATAATTCCATCTGGATCATACATTCTTAAATTAGCCACTCAATGCTTTCATTCCAACTCACCATTTCTTGAAGAACTACAGGTAAGAGAAGCAAAGCAGCTAGGCAGAATCACCTGGAAAAAGAAACTTTAGACTAAGATATACTACACAAAAAGAAATACTTCTGTCTAGTCATATATATAATTCTTAACCATTCTGGGTCATTGAATAATGGCCTGTTGAGAGAAGCATTCTCTTTTATATTTCACTTTGGTTTTTTATGACTCATAATCCCCAAATTCTTACCAGGTCCATTCAGCAGTGTGGTGCCTTCTCTCTTGAGTTTTTATCCTGTTGTGAGTTGATCCTATCTGGAGGCCAGGTGTCTCCCAAACCGACTCTGTCACTCCCCTCAGCTGGCCAGGGGAGAGAAAACATGACAAAAGGCTCGTGGGGGTCGAGCAAGGCAGGGAGAGATCCGTCACCAGTTCCTGTCATGGGCAAAGCAGATTTGAATTGGGGAAATTAGCTGAATTTATTACACATCAAAATCAGAGCAGGGTAATGAGAAAGAACACCAAATCTTAAAATGCCTTTCCCCCACCCCTCCCTTCTTTCCAGACTCAACTTCACTCCTGATTTTTGCACCCCCACGATGGTGCAGAGGGATGAGGAATGAGAACTGAAGTCTGTTCATCACGCTTTGTCTCTGCTGCTCCTTTCTCCTCAGGGGCAGGACTCCTCACACTGTGCCCTGCTCCAGTCTGGGCTCCCTCCCATGGGAGACAGTCCTCCATGAACTTCCACTGCTGCTCCAGCGTAAGCTCCCCATGGAGTCACAAGTTCTACCAGAAACCTGCTCCAGCATGGGCTTCTTTCTCCACAAGTCTGTAGGATCCCTGCCAGGAGTCAAGACAAATCATGCAAAGCACTTTTATTGTACACAGATTTTCAGTGGAGTTAAAGTATCCATTAAATGCCCAGCAAATTTTAACATATCACAGCCATTAAAATATCCATCAGGAAAGAAAAAAGGCCTTGAATGTTATTTGGTACTTCAAAAATATCAGTAATTAAAGCTATGAAATAAATAGAGCCTGAGGTCAGTACTACTAATATGAAATACTGGGAAGGAGAATAAGTAAGAAGCCTCAAATAAGGCAGAAACTAAAAATAAGTTTTTATTACTATTCATCTTCAGTGTTCTCTCTAAAGACTCAAATAACAATCTATAGCTGCATATCATATCTCAACTCCTTTGCAGGAATCTTGTTGTCATTATGAGTGGGGTTTTTTGCACCTGTGTGCACACACCAGAGGATGCATAAAAGGGCACAAAAGATACTGTAGTGATAAAAACAGTGTAACTTGTGAAATAAAAATCAGAGTATTTTGGAGCTCCTAGTTTATTTTCATTTCCTTTCGAAAATGTCTGTGAAAAACCAAAATGCCATATGCATAATGACAGGGCAGAAGCACTTTCAAGTTGATTATGTTAGGAAAAATGACCAGTTGAATGGCTTTGAATAAAAAATGACCAGTTGAATGGCTTTGACCTGTTGAATGGCTTTTAAAAGAATGGCTTTGCTGGCTAACTACCTACTATGGACCATGATTGCAAGTTAGAAAATTCCTTATTTTATGTACACACCCTAGAAGATATTGGAGGTACTCTGTGCATAGGAGATTTTTTTCAGAAATCAAACTTTTTCAATGGGTAATTGATTTAAACATAAAAACAATCTTATTGCATAGGAACAAACTTAAAAAAAACAGGGTGGAAGATGAAAAATCCCATGTGTCAAAATGGTGCAACAGCAGGAGCACAGAAGGGAAATTGCAGTACTCAAGTCTCTTCATACCAGCCAATGGGACAGAATTGCAGAAGACATAGAGATGCTATCAAGCACTGATTGTGCCATTAAAAAAAGGCTGGAAAATCTTGAGAATTAGTTAGAAGGAGCTCAGATTGAGATGGCAATGTTGAAAGAGGAAAGCTAGACCCTTAAGAACAGAAGATAAACAGGGCAGAAAATGGAATAACCTATCAAAATGATTACTCAATAATGGCAATTAAACTTTCAATGAGATGAGGCTGTGCCACTAAATTAGGAGCAGAGCAGCAGCTAATAAATTCTGAACTGTATGCTGTCCGAGTAGCTGAGCTATTTGATGCATTTCTCCACAATGACAATTAGAGTTATTGTAGCTTGCAGCATAATTGAAAAAAAGTCCAAGATCCCAAGCTTACACGTGATCAGGTCACAAACCTTAAATTTCGGTACACAGAACCTGCACATCCTGGATGCCCTAAGGGCAGACCTTCAGCTGGTCTGAGGGATAAAATGCAAGTTACAACAACAGAAGATGTTGATTATAGGAGAGAGGTGATCCAGAAAGGATCTATTGCACTAGAGAGGGATTTTCATGGAAACCACAGATGTCTGTGCCCATCAGAAGCAAACAGTCTAATAGCTTTCATAACTGCTTCCATAACTATGAACACCACCCACTAGAAATCACACTCCACAAGCTTTCCAAGAACCCAGGGAAAATTCTCAGAATACTTTTTAGTAGTTCTCTCACTGTTGTGCAGCAGACTAAGTCAACCATGGCCTTGTTCCCTGTTCCTGCCCCACCACACTTCTTAAAGTGAAAAATCTCTGCATTATGATAAGTGATAATTAGGAATTAGTAAAGTCTACATTTTAATAACATCTCCTATAATTTCTTGACTCATTTTAAATTATTTATAATCTTCTGAAAGGTTTTGTGGTAAGCAATGAATTAGAGAGAAGTTAAAAGCAAAAACTACACGTAGTTGCATCTGAATCACAAAGATTATCCACCTGCTTGTTTTTGATTGCAAGTACAATTGCAGTTCAGTTTCTCCTCTGCTCAATGACCAAGGTACATGAATGGATTGATACTTTTCTTAGGTATTTATATAGTTAGATGACTCATGGAAAGAGGACAGTTGATTATGTTGCAGCTAATGGTGGAAAATAACAAAAAAGTGTTATTATAAATAATATTAATGCTACTTTGAATGTATTGTCTTTGTATCTGCATATAAAACAAATTTTCTGCAAATAAAGGCAAACTCACTTGCTTTGATGTGTTTTTTTAGAAACACCATGCAGCACTATCTAACAATGATTAGAATCTGCCATTGAAAAACTCTAGGTAAAAATGTAAAACTACAAGTTCAGTAAAGACCATGTCCTATTTACACTTGGTTCTCTTATGTCTTTATTTTGGACATGAAACATCAAAAATCTATCCACTGAATCCTATGTTTAAAAATGCTCACTTATATGAGATCAGCTTTTTTTTTATTTTTTCCTTTTATGTCACATGGTGGAGAAAAGAAAAAAAAGAAATCCTTTAGTTAGCACCAGGCTGTGAAAAGTCTAAGAACAATGCTTTAATCACATTGTGAAGAAACTAGTTTGAATCTTTAATGCATTTTGAAGTCTTCTAACCTGGCTTTATAAACTACGTTATAAACCCAAGACTAACAATGCTGTAATGCACATAAACTGTGATCCTAAAATATCCTTTATTTTTTCCTCTAAGCACTGTTCAAGTAAGTTACTTTATGAAAGTGACTATCTTAAACTAGTCACTTGAAACCAGAATAAGAAATTGGGTCTTTATTCTCCTCTCAGATTTCTTCTTTAATTATTTGTACCAAAAGCAAGAAATGACACTGGCAATCACTGGCAATTTCCTTTCTTTCAGAGAAAACAACAATAAAAAGAACAACCCTTCAAAATCAACCAATCAACCAAATATGAATCCTTATACCATTATATAGTCAAATTTCATATCTAGACACTTATATCTTAGAATTTGGGAGGGGTTAGACTGTTGGTTCATGACAAATCACACAGAACTAACTCACTAAATATTTATTTTGAGTCTATGCAACTTATGTCATAGGGCCATATCACTTGAGCTTGTTATACCACTGTTTAGCCCAGAAAAGAGAGGATAATTTAAACTCCGATTATTATAGTGTAAAGTATTTTTTGAATGTGTTTGCTACTTATTAAACTCCTCAATGAACCCTGAGAAATACAAGTAATTTTCCCATTTAAGAAATGAAGGATGTAGAGTGCAATCTTTTTTCCTTTTATTGAACACACAACACTGCACTGGTCTGATGGAAATCAGAAACTGTTCTTCATGAGTGGGAGTTAACCCAGCTGACAAAGATTCAGCTGCATTTTAATATTTTGATATCAATGAACAGTAGCCGTGCTGGTGAAAATCCCAGATTTTTGGTTTTTTAAGCAGTCCATTTATACCATTCCATTTAAAACAGTTTTTCCTCTTGTTGAGACTAAACAAGGATTGTCAGTGCAGGTCATCTTCCCTACAGATGCCCAACTTTCATTCTAGCAGAACTTTTTTTCTCTCTGACTGCACTTGAATAGACGGAAGTAGGGCAGATTTAATACTCAGCCTCATCAAACTCAAAAAGAACCCCAAAAACCCAGAACAAGATGCCCAGACACGCACCCACAGCAACTACATTCCCAAACTGGTTTATATCTCTTCTGTGGAATGTGTGTTGCAAGACTGAATTTCATTAAAGACCTGCAGTTTCTCTCTAACACTATCACATTTGTGATCCGCAAGGAATAATCACCCTGGATTTCTATTTTTAGTGAAAATACCTACAGTGCTTTGCAGTTTTCAATCGAAGCTACAGAGCAGCAGCTATGATCTTCCCCTTCCTCCTTGTCCCATGATATTTGCTGTGCTTGCTGTGATAACCCTGCTAGACAATTTGTTATTTTTCTCCCAGGAAATCCCCAGGGCAATGCCAGATTACACTGCCATTACCCTGATACCAGATTATCAGCTTCCAACCACTTTCCAATTCCTTGTCCTTAACAGACCATTTCTTTCCTGTTCATATCATGTGGCACAAAGAACTTCTGCTTTTCTTTAGGAAAGGTGAGACTGAAGAAGCTGGCAGACTGAAAAAAGAAAAAAAAAAGAAAAGAAGCTAAGGTGGACTCCAGATATTGCTGACCCCTTGGCCTCTCTCTGAAAAGTGAAAAAAGTATGAGTATAGAGTAAGTACACTATTCTATCTTGGAACAGAGATATTAAAGTACTTATTTTATAGTTCTATTCTTATTTCATTTAAATTTCAATCTAGAAATCATACATCCATTTGACCAAAACTTGAACAAGATGAAAACACGTCAGCTGTGTTAGTAACTTTGTCCTGCATTGGAAAAAATTCTTTAGCTACCATGTGGTTTAAATGGATGAAAGAGTAACCGCCACACAGCTGAGTAAGCACAATGATATTTCCTCTAGTTCCACTGCTTGACCTGCTTTAATAGATGCTGTTTTAATAGGAAATCTGTATGTGATAGATATCTTTAACAGAAATCTATAAATAAATATAATTAATTATTGCTTGTAAAGAAAGAATATGAGGGCTGCAGTTTAATGTAAACCTGAAGTTTTGAAGTTAGAAACTTTTGCACCTTAAAACTCCTTCAAGCAATCAAATATGCAGAGAGGCTTTCAGAATTAGACTGCTAAAGGATCTGTAAAGAATGTGGACTTAATCAGACTCATTGCACATCCACTAAAATAAGGGAGTTCATCAGAACTTTCTGTAAGCAAATAATACTTCTGATTTTGCAGGTGAAGTGCTCCACACACACTGACACCAGGCTCCCAGTCTGCAGAAGGAACATACTGAAACAATGAAACATATTCCAGGCTCACCCCACGGGAAGGTACATGCATAGATCTCCATCTACCTCCGTGCTTACTAAATGGGAAAGAACAAAAATCAATAGGAAGAGAAATTGCATTTTCAGGTTTCAAAGTGCTGCAACTAATGCAGAAGAGAAAACTATTGAAAGTAAAGCAACCAGCAGTGTCCTTCCCACAGAGAAGTTACTTTTGTTTAGCATTTGCATTTGTGATTTATGTTGATGTGGCTATGGCTCAGAGTAGTGGACTAATCTGGAATTTTGATGAAAACTACCCACTAATAACAAGAGCTAGATCTATTATCATAATCTCCCTGTCTGCAAGAGACCTAATAGATAATTATGAATACTTGAGTGGGATAAGGATTTTAACAAGTAGTAATGACCTCATGATTCAGAGCTGGAGAAAAGCCACCAATTCCCTTAATTAGTGTTTTTCTCATAACCTGCCTATTAAATTCAAGGAACAATGGGGAAACTGTTATGAAGCTTCTAAGTTCTGGCATACAGAATTTGCAACCATGACTTTGTCACTTTTGATGAATGGAAACATTATTGACAGCTTATATTTCAGACTTCTGTTTTTCTCTTACAACTTGCTCAGTACCTTTACTTTCAGTATCACTTGAGCAGTTACAGTTTGATGAAAGACTACTTAAAAAGTATTTAATAGAAGTATTTAAATGCAATACACAAATTTCACAAAGAAATGAAGCAATTCATCACTCTAAGACAGATGTACCCTTCATTTTATGCGGACCTAGAAGATGTGCTTTGTTTTTACTACAGGTTATTTGATTTTCCATTAGCTTTATATGCTGCAACATGTAGCTCTCTCAAAGAAAAAAAAAAAAAAAAAACCCAAAAAAACCAACAACCAAAAAACCCCCAAAAAGCCACAAAAACCAACAAAAACCCCAGACACTAAAGAGTTCGTTTTCTTCATTTTTTCTTTTTTTCTATTATGATGGTTTAAACACTAGTGAATGCTGTAGAAGGGTGCTGGAAGAAAAGAAATCCATCACATGAAAAAAACACATTTGGAGCAAATTCAATACCAAGACAATGAAGAGCTTTGTACAGAGAGTGAAATGATTTAAAAGTGCAAACAATTTTTGGATTATCTCTCACAATGTTGACTTTCAACAGGTTTCCTTTTTTTTTTTTTTTTTGGTTTACCACTTAGGTGTAGGACATTTCTGAGGAAAGGAGTATTTATTTTCTTTGTCTCTGGCCAGAGGACATTTTCTGTCCTNTTTTGACTTTCAACAAATTTTCTTTTTTTTTTTTTTTTTTGGTTTACCACTTAGGTGTAGGACATTTCTGAGGAAAGGAGTATTTATTTTCTTTGTCTCTGGCCAGAGGACATTTTCTGTCCTGACATTAATAGTTGGGTTCTAAGCCCAAAATGAGTAGTGCTAGTGGTTAGGCTACAGATCAACTTCAGGCAATATCTACCTCTGTTCAAACTGATATAAAAAAAGAAAACTTGAGTTTTAGGGATCAATTCCTTTTTCTTATAATGTGCATCTACAGCCTAATGGTATCTTCATACTGTTTTAGTATTTCTTACATTGGTTCAAACTCCCACCTCCAAACACGCTTTCAAGTATCTCATCTTTCTCATCATTTATTGTTCTTTTGATTCTCTAAATATCAAGGAAAAAAAATTATTCTTGAAATGATGAGCAACATATTGCCATAGCATAATTTAAAAATTAATCCTTTACTAGAAATCATATGCCATCCTCAGATTTTCTGTGGAATCCTTGCTCAGTCACAACTCCTTCTGAATAAGTGAACAATTATGGGCCTCAGCACCGGCTCCCCACAGCTCTGATTCCACTATTGCTGCAATAATCAAGGCTCAGCTTTCTTCTTATTCTCCCCTTACCTGTGACTTCCAAAAGCTGTGAGGCCCAAGCTGCAAGGAGTGTGGAATGCCAAAAGCAGATAAGTGCTCCTACACAGCATGTGTTCACAGAAAGGTACCCTGTTATACAAACACACTATTTTTAGCCAGGGGTTGGTTCCCTCAGTGTGGTGCAAGTAAATTGGGAATACATTTAAAGTTAGCAAAATAAGACTCTCCCTACTTGTACTGATGCACATTCTGAAAAAGAATAATTGTATTTAACACCATTAATAATAGTATTTAAAATCATAAATACCAAGAGTAATGAAATCCCTGTGGGGGATTTTTATTTTATTTTATTATTTATTCTATTTTATTCAATTCTATTGACATATACACTGTTGTATTGGAATGGGAAATATAAGGTAGGATTTTAATACATTCTAGGGGAAAAAAAGATGAAAGGAGAGTGTATCAGTTTGATTGTGCTAGTGGATTTACTGTGAATGTAGTTCAGGGTCAAATGAATTAAGACACTACAAGCAAATAAAACAAGCCCTCTGCTAAATATGAGATTTGAAGATGCATTGTTAGCCAAGATAAAAGTTCCTGTCTGCAGAAACACAGTTTTGTTTTCTTTCTAATTTTAGCCCAGGCAAGGAGATCATGCCTTCCAACAGTCATGGAAAAAACACACAAAAATCTTAAAGGAAAGGCTGACTTTTGAAAAGGGTATAACAGCACTTCAGTAGAAAGCTGGTTCTTTGACCTAACCAATTATTTTTCTAAATGCTTACACGTGCAACAATAAACATGCTTTAGATAGAATGATATGTTACTGGTAAAATGATGGTCCTGTAGCAATACCCATTAACTGATATTATCATCATAAAGTTGATAGTAAATTTCAGTAAGAGACCATCCCTGTTATTTGAGATGAAGAACTTGAACTTCAGAATGATATTCATCAGGAGAGAAATATTTATCCAGCTTGCAGGAAAGCTCTTTAAGAAGTCTTTCCTCCTTTTCCCCATGGCAATATTACTACCATGCAGCACTTTGAAGCTGAATTTTTGCATGTAAACCAATGTATATTTATGTCCAGTTTATAATTTATGAGTGGAAGGTGTTTAAGGCCAATAAGACAACATATAATTAAAACAATATGGCAGACAATGTCTAAGCATGAATGTCCAAGCAACTGTATCAGGACAAGAGCATTGGTACTTAATGTAGTGAGAGTGTCATAATATCACTAAACTACACTGTGCAAGAGTTTAATGTATTCAAGATGTGTTAAATAGAAGATACTAAAGGATAGCAACCCCTCAGATTCATTTCAGGCTTGTCTTTATACATAAAAATGTTTCAAATATATATATATAAAATGCATCACATGAACAAAAAACATTCAAAACTAAACTCAATGTCATGACACTAAAGGGCTTCATGTAGAGGGTAAGATGATTTTAGAAATAAATTAACCACAAATGTCTCTGATTTGTGGCAGTGCCTCAAACTTCACAAAACAGCCAAATCAATTGTGTGATATAGCCAAAGCAGTCCTCACTGCTTTAAAACTAATGTTGGCCCTACCATAAGCTTTCAGTTTTTCAAGTATTTGTATACTATGGATACAATAATATTACTTCCCAGGGTCAGATTTCTCATGTCAATAAGTAACAGGAGTAACCTTCTGTGAATTCCATGCCAATGTCTGCAAAATAAAGCTTTTTCTCTGTTTTTGGTGTCTTAACTCAGAGTGAGAGACCTCAAGCCTACATTTTCCTCAAAAAGTTGATGAGCACAGTTCACAAACTCTGAGGAAAAAAAAAGGTCACAAACCTTTTTTCTTTGCAATTCTTTGTTATTCTTACATATTATACAGAATTAGCATACTACAGTATACAAATAAAACGTGTACCAAGTCCTTCATTCACTCTTTGTGGGGAATTTCAAATATGCCTTATTGCATTTGTGATTTACAAATGAAATACTGCCAAGAAGTCCCTCGTGGTGCACATTATTTGTCACTCACAGTGACAAATAGGTTTGGTCTGTCATCACCCAGTGTAGTGACAAATGTTTTCCTGAAAATCTTTGAGACAACTGAAGTGCCAGGGAGCAGTGTTGAAATTTTTGCAGTCAAGAGAAATCCATATGCTTGCCCCTGCTGAAGGTAGCTCATATTTGCAATTAAGGAAAA
>VXBC01011640.1:92357-123156 GCA_013399945.1 Ploceus nigricollis
GTTTCTGACGTCTTGTTTTGTTGTAGGCACACATCAAATACACCCATCTTCAAAAATATTTTTATGGAAGCACCATCTCTGTGGGAGAGTTACAGAATGAAAGCTTACAGAATAAAAATGAATGCAAACTAAATTTCCATTAAAACAATGAAATGTCTAAAGAGCCTTATGATGATACACATAAGGAAAATATTTTAAACAAAAATAGAGATATAGATTTTCTTGGAAAACAAAAAAAAGCACATACATTTATACAACCTAGTTGGAAAAATATTTCTGCAATATTATCTACTAACAGCAGCTTTCCAGCAAAGTTTCTGAAACATCACTACTTCAGAAAAGTATTTCAGAGACAAGATATGAATATTTCTACTGCAAAGACAAACTGAGCTTCTTGTGCTTCCTGAATAAAACACCATTTCAAGAATAACTATTGGATTCTAATTGCTTCATATCCAACTACAATGCTGTGTTGAATATTCTGTAAATAATTTTTTTCTGTCAGTAAACAGTTAAAAGAGACACTCACTTCTCTGATACTTTCTAGTGTGATTTTCTGGTAGATGAAAAATGCTCAGTTAGTAAAAAATGCAAGACTGATTAGTTATTCATAAAATGATTGAACTAATGAATAATTGTTTTCTTTAAAGAGCAATTTTAGAATTATGGGGTTTGCTTTAAAGAATTTCCATGGGTCATCCTCATCTTCAAAAAGCACAGAAACAGCTGAAAACACATGAAATTTTGCCTGCACTTACAAGCTGCACCAGCAAATCTACCTTCATTTGTTGTAGCAATTTTAATTTTTTTTATTTTGTACTAGTTTTATTCCAAACTGCAACAAGGTATCAGCACTTTGGTTTTAGCCAGATTTAGATTTCTGGACCTTTTCAAAAATCCTACTCTATTCTGCAATAAAATTGCAGGGTCCTACTGCACAGTGAAATAGAGGGATTCAACAAGAAGGGAATTACCTAAACAAGACTATCCTGGAGATACTAAAAATGCAAGTGTGATAGTACTCTGATTTTTTAAAATCTATTCCTTTTTTTAAAGAGGTTTGTTCTCAGTGAGTTTTTTGTTTAAATGTAATTCCCATTAAATTTCCTGGTCTTTTATTCCAATTTAGAAATGTATTATCTCTAGGACATTCTTTTGCCTCTGCCTGGAGAGCAGAAGTGCATTCATACCAGCCAGGACATGGAACTGAGAATAAACTCTGCTACAAAGACATCTTGAAATAACCAGGGAAAACTCCTCTATCACCTCCCCAGCACCAGGGGCAGTATCTCAATTCCCAGCTTTACAACCACAGCAGACTCCATAAAAAACAAAAATCTCGCAGTGTCCCAGGCAGTAACATTGAAACAAGAGAAGCTGGTTTACTTCCCGGCATCCCCTAATGCAATTCTCATGACTTTCACTCAACACAAAGAATCTATTCATCAGCATTCATCAAGAATTTATGTTTTCTGCCAACATAATGGATTCCTCCTCCAGTTTTTTTTCCATCTAATGCTCAACAGCAGCACTGGGAAACACAACTACTCACTTTTAACCTCCAATTTGAGGCTTGGAACACACACATTTAAGAAGTGGGAACTTTTGTGCATTTTAAAATGCATTTTACAGTTTGTTTAGTTTAAACACTTGGACTTTATAAATATTCATTATCCGTATAATATATAGATTGCTTCAAGAGTTATGTGGTCTGCTTAGTTTTATTTAAATTTTTAGATTGCACTAGAGAGATGTTTCTATTTTGTTTTGTCCGCTTTCCCTGATTAGTCCCTAAGCAAAGTATTACCACATTGTATTCATTAAAAGTTTACTGAAACACAGAACCTTGACTCATTTTTAAATTAGCTTAGAGAAAACAGCAGAAGAGTGATTACCAAAATGCAAATCAAGTTCCATCCAAAAAATGAAGGGATTTTGTCACAATACAACATCTAAACTAAACACTGACTCAGAGAAAGGCTGATACTTGTACTGACTACCTGCACAGGTTTGGGCAAATTGTTTATGTGACATATCAGTCCACCTGATAGGAAGAAAACCCTTGCTATGGTCACAGAGACAGAAGTAGTGAATATATTTCAAAGATTACTTTAAAGCCAAGTACATAACATTGATCAGTTGTACCAAGTTTTGCATTCTTCCCAGCTTTGATTCTATTGCCTAATTTGTGTATTTCTGACCTGATTAGGGTAGTCCCACCCCCCTCACAGACACCTTTTCTCCTGCCTTGCTGATGACTCTGACAAGTAACCCCTTGTGTATTATTTTTATTCTTGGTTATTAAGAAAGCAAATATAAATAAGCTCAATGATCCATTTAAATTTCTGGCATCATCCAAGATATGCTTCTACTGGAATCATAGTTTACTTTATCCTTTAAAACCTCCATGGGACCATGACATCAGGATTTTTTTTTCCAAAAATGCCATAAAACAGAGAAGCACTAAACAAACTGTAACAGTTCCTCCTGGCATGATGTTTAGTGGGATTTCTTTTTCTAAGCCAGTTAAAGGGCCTTGAGAGATTCTTACAAAGCTCTTCTCAGCTGATTCACCCTTTAACCTCTGTCCTGTATGCTCACAGCATTCCAAAATAATTCAGAATCCTCAATCACTACACAGAGCATGAAAAAGTATAGCAACTTTGGTCATGATCACAAGCTTATTAGCCTGTCCCTTCTTCCCTCTGTCAGCAGGAGCCCAGAGGAGTCTCCATTCCCATGTGAGCACCCAGAATATCTATTGGAAAAGGCAAGTCAGGGACTACAAATGAAGAGACCCATGGCAGAGAGGGTTAGCCACAGGAAGGATATGAATGCTGGATGTGGGACACAAAGAGCCCATATCTGAACACATACTTACACCTGGCATGAATTTTAAGCCACAGTTTCAACCCATATGACCCCCTCCAAAACACAGTCCTTATTTTGAAACCAAGAGATACATCTCTGATTTTTACCTCATAGCATATTCAGAGATAAAAGTCTGGACTAATATCCTCTACCCCTTCCTTAAAAAATAGACTCTATTTTTACCAGAAAAAAACAAACTCTCTAATATAGAATAAAGATGCATGAAAGTAAGAAAAAGAATTTTTCGAAGTGCATGATACACTAATATTTTGTAGGACATGTTACAGTAAAAAGAATTAAGCAGTTATATAATATTTTTACTTAACACAAAGAGACACAGGAGTCCAGACAATGAATTAGCATTTAAAATTTATAAGTAAATTACTGTTTTAGATGTTTTTAATATACCTTTTTAAAAATTAATATTAGAAGTGGAAAATCCTTAAGACATCGCAATTATGTAAAAGTTAAATAACTCTTTTTTAAAAAATATGCCTTGGAATTTCTGTTGGGTTTTTTTGTTGTTGTTGCTGTCTATTTGCTTGTGTTTTTTGTTTGTTTGCTTGTTTTTTGAAGTTCTATTAAGTTTTTTGTTGTTGTCTGATTGCTTGTGGGTTTTTTTTTCTTTTTGAAGTTCCATAAAGTTTTTTTTGTTGTTGTCTGTTCACTTTTGTTTCTTTTTTTTTTTAAGCAAACATACACTGAGTAAGATAACCACTTTGTATAGCAGTGTGCTTTCTTTTTGAGCATCTTATACCAGTAAAACTTTTCTGAAAGATCAGTACAATTTTTTAATAACTCCCATTCCTAGACCGACTGTTCAGCCCCATACATTCATTCTCTTTCTATGCACATTTTGATGTTGTTCAGTTGAATTAGAATGATAGAGAAAATAAAGTTTAGGCTTATTCAGGCCTTTTGCTCTCATGGAAAGGGGAACTTAAGAGAGAGTCATACTCCAATGTCACAGTCTTTCTGATATAGAAATCTTTATAGTTATAGAACACCATGTGGTTACAGTGGCCTTTATTTCTCAGATTCATGCAGTCTAAGTTTACATCACTGTAGCCATGCTGTTTTCATGAAGAGAGGTAGATAGATAAATAGATAGATAAATAGATAGATGATAGATAGATAGAAATATTAGATAGATAGAAATATTAGATAGATAGATAGATAGATAGATAGATAGATAGATAGATAGATAGATAGATAGATAGATAGATAGATAGATAGACCGACCAATCTCCACCACAGATAACCAGATTCCAGGTAAATTGTTGAGAATTAGGTACTTCTGAATACTTGGCAACCACATACTTTGATGGCACATACATATGATGCCACATATTATTTACATGCATACAATTAAAACCATACCTTACAACACTTAAACTCTCTACCTAATTCCCATTAAACTTTTAAAAAAATTTCCCAAGCAGACAGAAATAAATGATGGAATTGCTGTCCGATAATGGACACTTTCTGTTGATACGAAAAAAGGATAAGTATGAAATCTCATACAGTCCTACTTAAATCCACTCCTATTCCACATCATTCCTACTACAAGAGCAGTCTTTCACTCCCCTGTGATTTTTCATTCATCTAAAAGAAATAAATGAAGATCAAAAAAAGGCCAATGATTTTCATAGGTCCATTTCATTCTACTTCTCTCAGGACTATACTCAGAGCTCCTTGATACAATTCTGATTAAATAAGATTGTTTAACTTAATTTTGCTTTAATGTGCACACATTTGTAAAACTCTTTGAGGTTTTACATAAATACCACTGACTGGCTGAGAAGATGCCACAGTCATGAGCAAATCCTGCAGGCAGGCTGGAGATGTACGTGGGCAGTTCTAATTTTACATACAGTGCAGGTCCATATCTAACAGAAACAATAATGATTCTACTAATTCAGAGGGAGTCCTGAATGCTGTCAGCAGTTATAGATCCATTCCAAACCACTAAAAAGGCTTAAAAGGGATCAGGCAACAGGGACTTAAAAATCTCTTATGGCACTAATATGTGCAAATTAGCTACTTGCCTGCTTTATAGGAAAAGCAGGTGACTTTGTATACCAGCAGACACAAATTTAACTTGGCCTACTTTCCCCCATCCCTCAAAGAATATTCATTCAGCCAGAGAGACACCATCACTGAAACCTGAATTTTGCCTCTTCTGAAAACAGAGATTTTATTTCATAAAAAAATCCCAAAATAATAGAAATGTTGGAGTGCCTAGGAACTTAAATTACAAAGATTATGCACAAATTATGCACAAGCCTCTTAAAGCCAGATCGCTGGTCTAATATTTTATGTATTGCAGGAGAGATATTCTGGGTAAAGGTACTGCAGGCCTATAAAGACCAAGGTGGCTCTTAAACTTCATAGAACAGAAACTGCAAGAATATTGATCCCCTAAAGAAAAGTCAGAGAAACTAAGCTGAGACACCCACAATAAGAGATGGGGTTATTGTAATGCTTCAGTAACATTTACAAAACAATTAACAAGAAAAAAACCCCTAAAATTTCTAATAGGACAAGGCTGAACTGCTGGTAAGTGAGGTACACTTAGGTTATCTGAGTTGTCTCTAAGATGTAGAACAGCCCTCAGAGATGCAATACATAGAGCTCATGTTTATTTTTCTTTGACTTTAACACACCAAAATTAGGAATTTTATAAAAAACAATCCTATGGAGTGGGGAAAGCCAAAGACTGCATACTAGGATTTATTAGTATATCACCTTTTTTCTATGAATTTTGTATCAGAATTCCTGAACTCAGGCACAGTACCCTCTTAACCCTCATCATACAAGGATATAATTTTTAATAAAATGGTAAGTGTATATAGACTGAAAATGGCTACAACAGACAAGAAAACTGGCAAGCTGAAATTCCTTAGTGGCTTCTTGATGACTACAGTTAAGCATTGCCTTTTCTTAACTATCTTTTTTTTACCAAAATCAATACTGTGTTAAACCTAATCCATGGGGAATTTACATGGCTGAGAAAACATTGATTCAAACCTCTAACATTTGGTATTGAACACTGCACTGGAGACTATCCCATTTTTCTTTTGCTACAACAGCAAAACCCATGCAGTTTGGACAAGCTCTGGGGGAGGAAAGGGAAGCCCATACCAAAATAAGGAGGCATAGTCCCTATTTTATTAGTCAGTGTTCTGTATGGTCACAATACACTTTAAGGTTTCCTTGCTCAGAAATGACACAATCCCTCTCTTTCTAGTTTTAAAGGGATGTGAACTCCGTTTTAACATGAAAGTAAAGGGAAAAAAAACCCAAAAAAACCCACAAACAAACAACCCAAACAAAATAAACTAAACAAAATATTTTTAAGTGACAGTCCTGTTTTGATAACAGAAAAATTCATTATTTTCTGTGATTCACACAACACTTTATTATGACCAATATCATTGCCTGGCACTTCAGCAAATGAAGTAGATAGGCCTTTAGTTGTTTTTATATATGAGTCCTTTTTAATAATTTTATTTTACATACTTCATGGGAAAACATCATATCACTGACTTAAACACTGCAATTTTTGTAGAGTAGTTTCATATAGTAATAGAACTCTTTGAAAAAATAGCCATGACTCAAGTAGCTCTTTCTTATAATTTATGTAGGTTTTCACTAATTGACGGAATGAGGAATTGGTAATTAATTTTTTAAAGATTGAACAGTGACTGAAGAAAACTTAATGAAATAATTTAGGACTCATCATGGTAATGCTGTACCTCTCAACTAGGAAGCAGAAATAATGTAGTGATTCCAGGCAGTTGCCTGAGGGAATGAGCTTTATTAGCCATTGTTTGTTTCACTACAGGTGGCAACATTCCTGGCTTTGTTTAGAGCTCTTAAAGTTCCTGCTGATTTAAAAGGCAGGGAATAAAATGTAGCCTAGGTCAAGTAGCATGGAGGAATGGAGAATGGTGTAGTCAGCAAGGCAAATTTGATGGAGTCCAAGAATGTCAGGAGTGGACATGTGTAACACAAATGGTCCCACCATAGGAGCATGAAGACAGCAGCTGTCTGCTGTAGAGACAAATTATTTTCATTGAATAGATTTGGCTGGGTTGCAACTACTCAGTTACTCTGAGAGAAGGAGAAAAAAAAATAATTCCAACTCACATTTCATCTTTGCCACTCTCTTTTCACCTCTTAAGCTTCACAACTTTTAAGTTTTATCCTTGCTTCCAAGCTGTCAGTGATATATTATAAAATGAATAGCTTGAAGTGCTTGGCTACCTGGGGCCATAAACCCAGCAGGTCAGCAACAGAAACTGTTGGGGGACTTTCTAAGGCTTTTGCTGGAATTAAAACAAAACAATCAGGAGGAAAGCGTCATGGGTACAGCAATAACTTATTAGTTCTAACACACATATCCCCGCAGATCACAGCGACCTCAATCTGCTTAAAAAATGGCTTCCTTGGGCTAGCCAATCTTTCTATTAAATAGGTTGGTCTTCCCTGGAGCCAAGATCTGCCTCCTTCTGCATGGCTTATTATAACAGGACAGGCAGTATTTTTTCTCTGACAATTTTCAAATAAAAATCAGTCCTATAAAGGCTGAGGTTGTTTATTTTTCTTTAGGGCATTCAGTTGTTCTGATTAGGGACAGAGCAGAAGAAAAGTTGGATATTAAAACAGCAAAGATGTTGTGAACCTGGGGTGTTGGTTTTAGTTTAACTAACAATAGAGGAAGGCACATAAAAGAAATTAAACCATACAGTGCTTAAGATATGCAGAAAAGGATACACTCTGTGACCTGCCAGTAAAGATCACTGTGATAAAGAGAAAGGTAGTAGGAGAAACATCCCACACAACTCCAGAGTAGCAAAATGGGGGGAAAAAGCAGCCCATTATCATTTTTGGCAGTAATATCCAACATGTTCTCTATGTAGCTTTATTCAAAAGACACATTTTTAGGATATGTGAAGTTTATAAGTTACTAGCAAAACCAAAGGTACTCTGTAAACATCCCATAAAACTCATCATCTTCCATAATTACAGAAACACCAAAACAAATGAATGCATCAAACAAAATACACATTCGTTCCAATTATATGTACCTTTTTTTCTTGGAGATTCTGGACTGTAGAGGAAAAAACACCTCAGATTACTCACGTATTGCAAATTGTGGGGACATTTCTCCCCAGACCATCATGTGTACAAGCTCTCACATTTATATGACATCACCTGAAGGTCATGGTTAAAACTTTAAGTCAGCCTTTGTGGCCATTAAATGGAAACTCTGAGCTTCTTTCCCAGACTTGAATCATCTCCTAGCTGTGCTTTAACAATCTCAACCTCAAAAACCTTCTTTCAGCCACAGGAGTTTCCAGTTCCTTTTTGTAACCTCAATGGATGAACATCAGCACCTTGTTCTATGCCTCAGTGATATTTACCTCACATCTGCATGCAGAGTTCAAGCACCTGAGAGCAGAATGTCTGGAGAGGAGCCCTGTGTCCCTGGGGAAGGGTCTGCAAGCCTGTCCTGTTACTAACATATGGTACCCACATTCTTCTCTCTNAGTTAGAAATGTAGGATGTAGTTTTAGTATCTCTCTTTAGATAGTATATTAATGTATTATAATATAGATATAATAAAGAAATCATTCAGCCTTCTGAACTGGAGTCAGACATCATCATTTCTTCCCATCTCGGATTCACCTGCATTTTTTACAAGACTAACATATTATATTATGCATATTATCAAGCTTCCTGCTAGACCCTAATATTTTAGGCTAGATTACATAAATGTCAGAATGTCATTCTCCTGCTTATGAATTATTCAGAATAATTTACAGTAAAGCTATTATTACCTGTGAACTGTGACCTGAAAGTATTTCAGTTTTTGAAAGACTCTAAGTGAATTTACCTCTCTTTGGATGAATGTTTCTGTGATTTTCATAAAGACCACCATTCACATTTCATGAAAATGTTAAATAGCACAGACAGCAAACAAGCCTGTTTAAAAAAAACCATAAAACTACATACAACATAACATAAAACTGTACATGAATTACTAAACTATCTGATTTTTAGAACTGGATAACCAGAAGGTTGTTTTGGCTTTGCATTGGTCCATGATCTTTTTGTTGCTTTCTGGGAAAAGAAGTGTTTGTTTTTAAGAATAACGTTATGCAAGGCATCAATATGTATCCAGGAGCTAATTGAATGCTTTAAAATGCTTCACCTTTGCTAATCCCTAGCACTGTTTGTAATTGCCGTGACTAATCCCAGCCTGTCACTTGGGATTATTTCTGCTTCCTAACAGACTGAATCCTGAGCATTCAAACAATATTCTCAACTCATTGGATATTTATATTAACAAAATTATTTAGCTCTATAATTGACCTAGGCTCACAAACTCAGAGAAGTTTTCTGTTTTTTGACTTCAGAGACAAAGCTTTGGATCATTTTAACAGCTGGGTTTAAAAGCATTATTGGGGTGAGGGGGGGGAAAAGGACAGAGGGGAAAACAGCACAGAAAGAGCAGTGGATGCATCTTTTATGAACCTGCTCCACGGGAACCCAGGACAATCCAAAGCAGCAGAAGCTAAACACCTCTTCCATACTATTACTGAAAAAGGTACAGGAGAAGGAGAGGTAGAGAAGTTTTGTAATTGTACAAAAATATACTCTTAGCACATAGTTAAAGAAAATTCTTTTCCTAGCAGAAAACTCCGCACCAAACCAATTGAGGCCAACTTCAAATTATATATGAACAAAGGAAAAACATCTAGAACATTTCCAGCCAACTGTATGAAATGGTAAAGCAGAGAGCTGTAAAATGAACTGGCAGCTGTCACCTTAGCTGTTTTCAAGTACAAGTTAATAGCCCACCACAAAGCAAAGAACTGTAGATGTTTTTGCCTTTTTAATAGACTTTCTTTTCCATGATTAGCTGCAATTAACAGACTGAAACACTGAAACAATCTATCAGGCTAAGCAACAAGATAAAGATTAACAGACCAGCCTGCCCCTCCTCTTTTTTTGCCTTAACTTTTTCTCCTAACATTTTAAAAATATATGTTTCTGGAATATTTAATCAATTCTAGTTATTCAAAGAAATAAAGAAATTTTCATCCATGTTATAAAATTTCTCATATTGCTTTTACATTCCTTAAGAAAAAAAAAAAGAACTCAAATAAACTAGCACATAAAACCCCTGGAAACCACCAGCAGCCCTACAAAAATAGTTTGAAGGCTTAGCTATAACAGCAAAAACCACCACAGATGCTGCATATTCATATCCAGTTTACATCTGTAATTCCAGGCATACTACTACTGGTGCTGCTGCTGGAACTCATTCTGGATCAAGAAAACAGTTTTATGTCAAACCCTGCTATTTCAAGCACAGGTATGATTAAGAACCTCTATATTTTTAATTAAGACCTGTTCTGAAAAGCTGGTTCCAGTAATAAGTCTTTTTATACATGTATATGAATTTCTGCAGATTCAATGAAATTGAGAAAAATAGTTTTACACTTTAAATAAGCCCCAAACCATAAATGAAGGAGCTTCACTAATAATAAATAAAGAACAATAGCTTGAAAAACTTGAAGACAAAACCTGAGAAATTCAATTTGATCCAAAGTCCTTCCTGTTATTTGGGCAGGAAACAAGAGGAGAGAGAAATGCAGTGTGACTGCTATGAGTCATCTTTACTGTAGTTTAGAGACTAAGCCATGCATCTGGCAAGCAAAGAAGAAAGGAATTTTATGAGGGTGTCAGGAAAAACACAAAGCAATATGAAAACAATAGACAGACATAATTTAATAAACTCATATTATTAAATAATTGAAACCCACTCTGTACCTAGGAGTCTCCTTCAGTTTACTGCAAATGTGCCACAGTTTCAGGGCAGAGGAGGAGTTGAGGGACAGCTGCAAATGCTACAGGTTATGATATCTGTAATTTTTCCAATGTGCAGTCATGAATCTGAAAGAGGACAGGACTGATCTACCAGTCCTTTTTTTTTGTATCAGAAATGAAACAGGAAGACACTGCTACATTCCTGTAAGGAGACTGATTGATATTACACCTGTTACATCCCAAATTTAACATTGGCAGGCTCAGTTATTGCAGGGACAGGGAATAGAGCTTGCTCAGAGCATTCTTAATATGTGGCAAGAAATGTATACAGTAAATCTAGCACTCCAGCTTGACAAAAGAACAGTTGGGAACCTACAGTCTTTTCATACAAATGAACAAGAAAAAGAAATTTATGAACAGGAGAGAAATATTCATCTTTGGAGGAGGGCAAATAAACTAGCCCACACAGTATGAACTTGTTAGAAATTCTGTATTTAGGGTCAGCCTAAACACAGAATAATTTAGATGTGTTCTGGTAAGTGAAGATTATGCTCCTGATACTCAGTCGTAGGTGTCTGCCTGAGTCATGCTAAACCCTATCTCTTCTAGGACACATCATATGGTAAAATCTATTTCACTAAAAGAAAAAACAATCTCTGTCTCTCTCAGTCTGGGGAGCTTTTAAATGTTACAAGCTTTAGAAGGCACCTACATTTGCCTCAGGGTTTCACAGTATTCAGTTTTGCTTGGGCCTGGAAAAATACTCCTGTGAAGTGTTCCACCAAAATATCTCAGCTTTGAGTGCTGAGAATTAATCACCTGGCTAAGTACTTGACTAGGTTCAAGTTTTATGTTTACTGTAAGTATTTGAAGTCATTAAAAACACAGCATGAATGAAAAACAAATATATAAGATGTTCTGTAGAGAGTTCAGTTCCATGAAAATGTAAATGCTCAGTGCATAGATAAGATGATTAAAAATGGAAAAGACAGCTTGAGCCTAAATACATATGGTAACTACACAGCAGTCACTGACAATGCTGCATCTATTTTACAGAACATTTAAATCAGCAAAAAGCCAAGATACATTATTTAAATTAGTCTTTATCAAAAAACGTATCTTGAAATTTCTATGGAAGAATAATATCAGCTGGGGTATACTTTAAAGATTGTAATTGGACTTTATCCAGAAAAGGCTAAATAAATTGAAATATGTTTTATATCATTATGCATATTCTTTTGTGATAAAAATAGTTTTATATTTTGTAGCAGTTCAAAAAACTGCGCAACAAGGGAATAATAATAAAGGAAAAGAAGCAATCAAAATGAGAAAGGGGGAGATTTCTTGTATCCCTCTGCAAAAGAAGTAACAAATTACTTCTGTGAATAATTTCAAAGACTTGAATAAGCTGCATGCATCTCCCAGATGGCTCTCAGAAAGAAATATTAAAGAATTGTCTGAAACACTTGCAGAAAACATATAAGACTTCTCTATTTTAATCTCAAACATAAAAATGTGTGAACTACAATATTTACTGACACAGTTTTATCAGATAACCCCGTAAGAGAATCCTACAATAGCATATCAAGAGTCTATAGTCCATGAAATTTCCTCAGTAAACTGAAGATCCTTTCCAACATGTATATCCCTTCATACACTGTTCAACAAGAATAGTTTCTTAACAAGATTTTAAGGATTTTGAACAGGGCAAGATTTACTATCTGTAAACCAGATGTAATCTACCTTCACCCATTTCAAAATCATTTACAAAAAGGGCCAATTTCACTGCTGTATGACAGTGGTACTCTGTCTTGCAAGAGAGCAAAAACTTTTTTTTTCATATGTTAAACATACACAAGCAAATGAGGAACTTAATCTCAGAGTGTTTAAAATCATGTTAGCCATGAGTTTTTTAACTTCAGCATTTATAACTCAAAATAAAGATAAATATATATGATACTTTACAGACATATATTTAGATTATTTATAAACATTTATAAATGTTTCATAAAGCACTTGGAAGTACATTTTATATGCAGCCACAGACACCTTGCATCTCCACATATTCTTTGTCTTTGGTTGAGAGAGGCAAAAGCTTTTTAATTTTGCTACATTATTTTGCATTAAAAAGTGCAGAAAATAGTCTTCTCAAAGACCACTGGATCAGGACTTGTGTCTTCAATCGGGACTGGAAGTCAGTTCTAAAATTGTTTCTGAGCAGATGATCAGTTGAAGCAGAAGGCAGGCTGCTAGAGATTGTACTAGGATGAGACCAAAGCTGACATTTAATGACTTGAAACATTTATTAGGAATGGAAGTGGATTTGATTTTTTTCTTTTTAAGTGATTTCTTTTTAAAGTATCTGGGGCACCTGGAGGCAGGAGAGGGCAGGAAGGCACCAGTCATGGGGAAAGACACGGACAGAGGTACCAGGGAGGGTGACAGAAAAAACAGTTGTTGAGTTGGGGTAGATTCTGGTCCTATAATTTTTTGTCTTCTGGTTCTGCCAGCAGCCTACAAAAGAGGCATTTTTCTTTGCTCATATATGGTCTTAAGAATGTAAAATCAAGTATCTGCATCAAAAACATTTCTAAAACTACAGCTATAACAGCATAACTTTACATTTCTCTCTGCCTTTCCTTCTTTTCTCTCCTTCTTTCTTTTCCTCTAAACATAAACACAAAAACCCCAAAGCATCCATATAAATAGCACACACAAATGCACTTGGGTGCTCATTCATTACTCACCCTGTGTCTCATTTTCTCACTTCAGTAGGAGATATGATAGCTTCTTAGGTAGCACCCTGTGTTGTCTTCTCTTTTTGGATCCCTCTGATATGTGTGCACCCATACACAAAGGAATGGCAGAGCTGCTAAAGATTTGTTTTCCACTATCTTTAACTCTGAATTAAAAGCTGTTCTAAATGAATTGCTGAGTGTTATCCCTCATGAGGATGCATTTTTTACAGTTATCCTGGCCTTGAACTTTTTCATGCCAGCATGGTAGTGAAGCAGAGTTCCTTGTGGGGAAACCAAAGTTTTTTCAAAATGTCCATTTTTACAGGACATAGAATATGCCATTAGGTTACTTGAGGGATTAATAAACTTCAGAATTACTTGCCTTGTCTACAGTGAAGTGGCATAACGACTTCACTGCTGCATTTTTTTTCCTGTAAAGAGGGACATTAGAAAACACACTGGAGAGAAATGAATACATGCCCTAAGCCCCTAATCAACACTTACAGTGTACCTGAGAGCATATTAGGAAAATAAAGAAGAATCTTCAACTTACTGACTTAAAATGATTTTTTTCCCCTCTTGTCTCCGTGGACTTCAAAACTGAGTCTCGAGGAGCTTAAATTACATTTTACATGCAAAGCTTAAAACCTAATTTACCATATTCCTATCAGCCAGCAGATAAAGTCTATAGCACAGTGGTAGATAGCAGTTTCCAAGGGCAATACCTATGCCCAAAGCTTTCAGAAGCTATAACATGGAGGATACAATAGAGAAGGTGATACACATCAGACTACTTGTCCCTGGACCCTTTCCTTTCAGCTTCAGGCCAGCTATGTATCTGATTAATCTGAAATCTTCTCATCCCCTCGAGAGTGTCACAGGCACTAACATATATGGATTGCTGCAACCTCCTTTCTCTGCCAGTGCCACAGTTATCTCAGTTCAGGGACTCTGAAAGAATCACAGAGGGGATAGATAACTATATTTAAGCCTTAAGAATTGCCATCTTTGTGAGGGCTAGCCTCACTTTCCCATCACAGATAAAAGGGACACGGCAGCTTCTTCTTAGACAAACAAAATTGCAAGGACCATAAGGTAAAAGCTGGAATAGCAGAAAAAAAATGTACAGAGATGTCTTATAAAAGCACAAAAGTATTGAAAGCATAGATAACTTCCTGAAGCTGGCAGCTGTAGTTCAGTGGAGCCGTGCCAACCTACTCCAGCTGAGCATCAAGCCTGTACTCTTCACAAACAGAAATAAACATTTTATTAAATCAAACCTTCTCCTTGCTGTGCTTTTACATCTAAGAACTTTTCCCAGCAGGCAACACCCTGCTAATGCTGCATAAAGCATTTTAGAGACACATTTCCTGGGTAGTTTTTGCCTGAGAGGAGAATCTTCTCTCCCTGGTTTCTCATCACTCTAAGCACCTGGTGCCACTGCAACAAGCACCTCATGCTTTGTATTTCTCTGCTTCCTGGTGTATTATTTGTGTTACCTCCATCACTGGTGTAGGCCTCAACCATCTTTCTAACAGTAAACAATCAAAGAGCTTGGACTTTTTTAATAGCATTAAAATTAAAGCTGTGAAAAATAAATTAATTCTTATTTCCACCTTTTGAGTAGCAGCCTGCCGAGAAATCACCAAGCTGATGCGTTTCAGCTTTCAGGGTGGCCAAGTCCTTCTGAAGTTTAGTTTCCAGCCCATATACAATCTGTCATACTTTGATCCATCACAAAAAGCATGACAGCACAACGAGGTGTCCCTCTACATCTCAGCTGTAATTGCTCAGAATTTTGCTTAATCAGGAGATCCTCAGTACCTGTCAGGCCAAAGTCAGGGCAGGATGCTGTGACAAGGGTCATCTGTTTCTCTCTGACTGCTTGGTATTAGCACAGCAGACAGTCTCACGTTACTAGATGTGCTGCATTGGCAGAGAGATAATAAAGCTTGCTATAGATTCTGGAATTCCCTTTGGGTTTCAAGTAACAGGCTTGCCAAAAGTGGTTCACCTTATTTTTAAATATTTTATGGCTGCATAAAAAGTGCCAGATGCTGCCCAGAAACTGGACTTAGAGCTAGCCACTCAATCAGCAGAAAAAGGAAATTGAAACAACTTTTATATAGCAGCTGCCAATATAAAGGGAAAAGTCTAAACAAAACAGCTATGCTCATGATACGATTTGGGTTTAGAGCCACAGCTAAAGTGACACAGAACATTTTCCATTCAATTTGAGGTGGCAGGTATTGTATTTTACATACCACAGATTTATTTTCAAGTCAAGACAGCTTTTTCCTTGTGTCAGTGGAATAGATGCTTGACCACCTGTTCTCAAAATTGATGTGTCCCACTAAAGAAACAGGCTCATTATCTACCATGCAGAAGATATGCCATATTAGAGGTAAACTTGGAAGAAGAAGATAATGTGAAGAGAGACAGTAAAATAATTAGCAGCAAAGTGAAGACAGTAAATTTAATGTTTCTGGATTTTGCTAAACATTTGATATGGTGCCCCACAAAAATTTATTTGCAAGAAATTAATTCAATATTCGCTCAGAAAAAAAAGCATTGTCACATTAATGAAAATCTGTCTAAATTGTTCTAAGATGTGCAATGATAAATGAGAACCTCTTGACTGAGATGGAGGACAGAGTTATTTGGGGGTACTACAGGATTTGGTGTTTGCTTTCACACATTGACAGATATAAGAAAAAGTAAAGAATTTAATCTTCAGTTCTGAAAGTTATTGCATTGCAACAACAATATTGTTGGGAAGCATGACAAGAGGGTGACTCTAAACATATGGTTGATAGAAACCTAAAATTTCTTTTCAAAAACATGCATGAGATGGTTATGTGAACGATAATGTTAAATGCAGTTTTTTAGGTGATAGCACGGATAGAACAATTTCACCTAAACTAGAGGTGGGAGAATAGGTATGGTATAGAATTGGAATACTGGCAGTTAGATATGGGAAAAAAAAATATTCTCTAATTTCTGAAGAAAGTTTAGGTTACCAAAGCCCAACAGGGATAGAGGAGGGGGAGGATGAGGACTGGGTACCCATCTGAGGGACCTTAGACATTATAAAGCACATTGAAAAGAATTATTAGGACTAGATAAAGCTAATCAAAAAATTATAGTCAGAAAGATATATATTGAAAAGCAGAAATTACATCATTTGCAATGAGACATAGTCCCTTGTCAAAAAAAACCAAAAAAGGTATTAAAAGCTTTTCTCTAAGAAATTCCTACTCTGCACAGATTTGTACAGAGAAAGCACAAAAGCCAGTGGAGTTATTATAGTTATGCTGGGACTCAATCCAACAGGTAAGGAATATTGCAATATTGGTAGCTACAGTTCAACTAGGGAGAACCAGGAAGAAACTCAGAGCATTTAAGAATCCACAGGAAATATAAAGAACAAACTGCAATAACTTCTGTAGTTTATTTCAAACTCCCAAAGAGCACGTAACATTGAATAACAATCTAAAGTATTTTTACAATACCAGCTAACTGAAATGAAGAAGTCTCATCCAAAATATAAAAGACTTTCTTAGATGAAAAAGAAATTTCCTTTGACTGAGTGATAAAGTCTGAACCAAACAGTGATCTACTTCCCCATATTTTGAAGACAGGTTCTAGATATGGTGTCGATTTCACTGACTGTCTTTCAATGAGACAAACCTGAAATATACATAGAAAATATAGTTATGACCTCAACTATACTTAGTTAAAGATCCTAGCAATCACCAGCTCTCGTGATGTCCAAACTGATAAAACACCAGCTTATATATGTCACATATACTATAATATATTCTGTTGCAAGGCTAAGATAGAAATACTGAACCTGTTTTCACTAAATTCACAAGGACTTGTGGCTTCTTTTACCTGGTATGTTTATTAGTATGCCTAAAATTCAGCACAACTAAATAATATGCATATTCCTTGATTATCCAGCCATAAAGCTATTTGCCAATTCATTAATATTGAAAATAAAATGGCTGGAAAACTATCTGCAGTTATATATAATATAAGGAATATATATGCAGCTACAGACCAGACCTTATTCCCCTAGACATTGTATCCCTAAGGTATCATCTAGTGGAACGGATGGGTAACATCCTACAAAGTTCATAGATCCTACAAGTTCACAAAGACAGCTGAAGACTGTATGGTAGCCCCCAAAAACTCTACATTCAAAGTAAGCACAAGTGAGACATAAAAACACTTAAAGAATGTTGTATTTAAAAAAAAATCGTTAAATTCCCATCTTTTATCATTGTTTAGGTTGCTGCCTGGGCACATTAGGAGCCTAAACCTGAGCTAAACCACTCCATCTTTTTTGAACATCTCTTTATGGCACTGCTACAAATGCCATTGCCAACATAAGTGCAAAGATAAAATGCAGCCTCAGAAGAATTTTTGAAAATTACTGATGAGGGGAAATTATGTTAGCTTTTTGTGGGTTTTCTGTGCACTTTTTTTGTTATTTTTTGGGTTTTTTCCTTAATATTTTTTTCCTTTCCTGTTCACTCCCACTTGGCAGCTGGACCCATTTGTTCCTTCACATGTACACCCCCCACCCCAGTACCTGCAGTGGGAGGTTCATGTGAATATCTGAGGCCTTAGTTTTGAAGAATTTTTATTTCAGTAAATGAAAAAAGGAGCTTTCTGTAGTTTTTCCTCTCAGGAAGAAAACCCAGTAGAGATCTAATGCCAATACACTTGGGCAACTTTACAGTGATATTATTTAAGAAAAGAGATCAAAAGCTAATAACCTCTCTAGCTTGGCAAGAGCTTCCAAATGATTGCCTTCTAGACAATTTATCCAGAGAACTGCTGGTACATTGTCCTGGTGGAGAAGAAACCAGCAGTTGGTCTTTGCAGCAAAGAAAGCCTTTTAAGCTCCTACTAGCAATTTTGTACAGAAGAAATGATTAAGGAAAAGTCACCTCCAGGCACAAAAAATATCCTCACAATAAACCAGATGGGATAAAATTAGAATCTGTTATCAAGTCTGAAAAGCTCAATGTTAATGCTGTAATAGCAGAGCTGAGAACTGCTGTAGAAGGACTTAATACAGCTGCTTTGAATTAAAAATGGTCAAGGAGTACACCATGTGGAAATGCAAAGGTTTAAGAAAATGAGCCCCTCCATAAGAGGAAACAAACTGCAGCATTTCACCTGATGTAATGAGCAAGTCATTTGATATATAGCAATATCAAACTAGTACAATTGAATTAATACAGAGAAGATTGAACCAGTGGCTTCCATCACTTCTTTACCTTCTACCTTGCAGCAGCTCCAGGACTAGATCCTGCATTTCAAGCTACACCTCTCAGAAGCAAATCCAATATAATGGGTGCAGTCATTCCCAGGGTTTAGAGTGCTAAATGATGGATTACACACACATTACACACACAGAGTGGGATGCAGCAGTCGGATTTGCATGGACATTTGCAAAGAGGATTGTGGATGTGACTGATTGTGCCTCCTGCCTGTGCCTGGGCAGGCGCTGCCCTTCAGACTCTCCTGATGCAGTGCTGACTTTGGAATTTGCAAAGCCCAGTGGTTTTGCTCTGCAGGGCTAAGTGCAGCCATTCCCAGGACCCAGAATTTCAGTCTGCACCAAGTGAATGTGCTCTGCTTGTGAAGCAACTCAGCAGAAAAGAGAGATCTCCTCTGGATGTCTCACTAAAGACAGACATTTAGAAGTCTTGTGGTGTTTCATGAGCAAAATATCTTAAAATGGCCTAAAGGTCTCTTGAGTTTAGGTACCTTTCTATGAATCTGTATCCACATGCGAATTGTAATGCAATCTGCAACTACAACAATTTCCAGATAACCACACTGCATATAAGATTTTCTATTACTTTTTTTAATGGTTGGTTAGTTGTTTTTTCTTTTTTGGTTTTTTTTTTTTTTTGTTTATTTGGGGTTTTTTTGTTTGGTTGGGTTTTTTTCGGGGGGGGATTTTTTGTTTGGTTTTTGGGTTGCTTTTGTTGTTGTTGTTGGTTTTTTTTTTTCCCCAGGAATACCAGTAGGATTTGGTGGAGTTTTTTACTGCACAGTTTATTCATACTTGGAGATGGTAATTTGACAGCAAGATATTTTGGCTGACATTACTCCAAGTTCTACTCTGCTGCCATTGAAGACATTTAACAGAGCGTGACCTGGCCCTATGGTTCTAGTCCATCAAAATACAAACTATATATGTTATTTGAAACAAAAAGGTTGGTTGTTTGGCAGTAGGTTTTGAGGCAGAGAAAAAAATAATCTCACAAAGATCAATATACTATGAAACATCTCTATAGAGAAAGGTATTTTTCTCTTCCACTTGATGCAAGTGTAGTCATTATCCATCTGAGACTATTCCACTGAGTCATATTCTACTGAGACTATTTATTTTTTCAAGTATCTATCTACTTGATGAGTTACATTTTTGTTTTAAAACCTCTCTTAGCAGAAGAGGTAAAATCCTGTCATCTCAAAGACACTGTTCTTGGCTGAAGTTGCAGACTAAAAAAAAAAAATACCAACCCAAAAATAAAACTACACATGCTACTAACAGGAAGGAGGTGACCTGGGTCTCATGCCTAAAGATACCTGCTTAATCTTTTGGAACACCTTGTGGAAAAGATCAATTTTCAATTGACAGGAACATTCAGTGTTGCAAACCTCCCTGCTGGCATACAAAACCGAGGTCATTTATTAAAAGGAATATAATGAATGGCAGGGAAGATCCTTGTAGTTTCATGGATACACACCAAGAAAAAAAAAATCTATCTAATCAAAGACTGCAAATTAACAGCATGTTAAAGCAGGCTGGTTTAGTGTCTGTGGTTACTGACGAGTCACCAGATGCTCAAGATCAATAGATGTTTTGCATATTTTAATTATTCTTCTGGGTTTATAACTTAATTACTCTTATGAACTTCAGGTAGCTTTGGCAGACATAGTTTACCTTGAGTTTTACTGTTGTTTCATTAGCTAAAACAAGGTGCCAGCATGCTGATGTAGAGCCATGCTTTTATTTCCAGTTGCTCAGTTGAGGGCTGGCAGATGATACACAGAGATTCCAGTGTGCCTCCCACAACACAAAGTTATGCTTGATTTCCTGGCAAATACAAGAAATCTGTTAAACAAAGAAAATTATTTTAAAATTTCACATTAATTTTCAGGAACAATATTTTTAGTTTTGTGGACACTGGCAGGGCCTATAAAGAAAAGTTAGTGAAAATATTAAATGTCTGACTCAACAAGAGGGGGGAAGAAAAAACTACTTGCGACAACTGTACTTGAATTTAGGGAAGGATTAAAGTGCATGGATGGCAATAGAAAGAAAGGAATCTGCTTCCTATTTAAAGAAAGTGTTTAATTAATAATTGTCAAATCAATCTGTCAAATTACAGCCCTCTCCTTGTAACCCACTCTCTGGAAGTGAATCATTCCTTAGGCTGCTGTTGGAGATGTTCCTGGTCATTCTTCTAAGAAACCCAGGTTCTGCCACCTTCTGCTCTTGTGCTGGTACCACAACCTTTACTGTCACCCTATTCCAGCTCTGCCTCCTCCAAATATTTTGTTGTCAAAGGACTGGAACATGATTTACCTCAGTAATGAGGTAACAAAAAACTTGCTTTGTACTTTTTAAAGTCTGGAGTAAGTCATAGGGGAGCATACATGAAATACAGGTTACTAGCAGCTAACATGAAGGAGAAAATTTACTCCTCACAAAACTGTGTACACAACAATAAATCCAAATAGAACAGGCTGATTTGTTAAACAGCCACAACCAATAATACATAACATCAATCTGAAAAATTCCTTTCATAATTATATTGCACTATAAATTACTGGAAATAAGGATTTAGAATTGGGAGAAAAGATGGTAGAGGAAATAAATCAGATCAAGGGTGTTAACAAAGAAAAGCGTGAAAAAAATTCTTAACAACTCAGTATTAAAATACATTTCTCTGTATCTGTGCACTTTGCAATAAACACTTTAAAATGATTGATGGGGATGGACATTCTATCAACACTTAAAATACTTAAAATTAGTAATAAATCAGTCAATCCAGAATGTGAGAAGGACTCATGTGACATCGACACTGCTGGTGGCTTTCCTCCCATTCTCATACATTGTCTCAGAAATATAGTCTATTTATGTATTTTTGCATATTACAAACATTCATTTTTCATTCCATATTATTAGTTGTGCCTAATTCCTGCTGCAGTCAGCATTCTCCTTCAGCTGAAACATGACATTAGGTTCTATATACGTGGATTTCAGAGTTCTTTTTGTCAGGAGGTTTTTCTGTTAATAAATGACACAGATTTTGCATGTCCAAATTCTTCTAGGTAATTTTTTTAAGCATTCTCTTTACTCTAGATTTGCTGCCATCACGCTGTGAATAATGAACTAAAAATCAGTTGCACTTCATCTTTTTTGGAATTTTTTTTTGTTCAATCTTTTTTTTCTTCTGGTCCCAGGTTATCATGTTACCCAACAGTTTTGATATATATCACAAAGTATTTTATATTAAGAACATGGAGCTTCAGAAACCAAGGTCTTTTCTGATCTTTTGGTTTTAGTGGTGATTGCTAACTAACAGCTTTAGCATTCATATAGTTGTGCCATCTGACAACTACAAAAAAAAAAAAAAACAACCTTCAAAATATTCATTAACCAAGCCACACAATACACCTGTGAACTAGATTTTTATCACTCATTGGCAGATGGGGAAACAAAGACACAGAAAGGTTCAATGCCTTATCAGAGCCCAGAGGGGGCCTTTGCAGAGCTGCAAACCAAACAACTGGAAACCACATACACCAACATTTGGTGCTGCACATTATTTTTATTATTATTACTCTGCTTTACACCTCAGGTCTTTCTTCCAAGTGTCAGGCCACAATCCCACAGTAACTCAAAACTATTCTACTACTACTCTTCTTCCTCAAAGCCTTCCTACTGTCTTCTTTCTGTGGACAACACCCTGTCTGTCATTCAGCTGTGTGTGACACTTCTGACTGCTCTAGATTCTCATGTTCTGTTGGACACTTTAGAATCCACTTTCCTATCTTGCCTTCACAGATAGAGTTCTTGTCTAAAGTTTCATCATCTATAAATATCTGCAATCCTTTGCCTTTGGTCTTGACAAAGGCAATCTCACACAATCAATATTTCTCCAGAAAACATTGCTCAAGAGATCATTTCTGTAAGCCCTTTACTTTGTCATCAGTTCCCTGGTTTCCATTTATTTTACATCACAAACATAAGCCCTTGTCTTCATTTTTGAAGTCCCTTATAGCCTATTCCTGCATTATCTCTATCAGTCATTGGATACAAAAGGTCAAATCCCACCACTGATGAGCCCCTACAAAGGTTGCAGGATGGTAGAAGTAGTGTCTAAACCAGTAACTTGCTGACACAACTGGTATTCACAAGAAATAAAGGAAAATATTATGGTGGTGATGATTACTGACTAAAATATAACAACTTTTAGCTAGTAATGTTATCCTCCAAATAAAAATTGTAATTGATTTTAACATTCCTATAATCATAGTTTTGAAGCAGATTTCAAGGCCATAAAACCCTCTTACTTGAATGCTTGCAATCTGTCTATGGAGGTAACTATCTGCTATGGAGCAAAAGCAATAACACAATTGAGGAGAGAGAGAATAGGAAGAACTTCTCTACATCTTTACAAGAAAGGGATTTATGAGAAATATTTCTGCTGAAAAGCTGTTCTGCTGAATCTAGAATCATTTTGTTGGCTAAGGCTCTGGCCACTCAAATCACAAACATCCATAATTTAGAAGAGTCACCTTTTTTTGAAAAGCAAGTGAGACCACACCAAAGATAAACACCAAAACCAAGTCAAGAAACCATATTCCCTCTTATTTTACTCTGACATAACTTGGGCAAACAAGTTAAGACACATGTATTAAATAACTCCTTAAAGAAATGCCAAAATACAAATATTTATATAATTGTCACTGTGTCTTCAGGGATATTTGGTAGTAAGTATTTAAATCAAGATAGAAATTTTTTTTAAAAATACCATGACACACATGAACATAGCAGGAAGTGCTGTTATATGAAAAGTATTTCAGGCTATAAAATAGTCCTGTTAATCTGTTATTTCAAAAGGAAATAAAGTTTTTAGAAACTCCCTTCATATAAATACTAAATAAAAAGTACTATGCTGCTAACTGTTCTGCTGTTGAAAAAGAAGAAAATGCTTTTGGTTGACACTATTCAGTTGAATTTAGAGAATTTAGTTGAATTTAGACAATTTAAAAGCCTGAGAAATAAGTTACGAGAGAATACACAGAAAGGTCTTTCCAAAGTTGGACATTTTCCCCTTCCTTCTTCATAGTGCAAGACTCACCAATTTCGAGATATTGTCAGTCTAGGATGTTGTGAACCTGATGGTGGTGTGACAAAACCTGACATTTGAGGTGAATTAAGAATGGAGAATGGGTACAGTGATGGAAATGTACCCACACCAGAGATAACACCCAGCAGCAGAGACATTTTGACAGCCATGCCCTAGGCTCCAGTAAATTAAAAAACGAAAAAGAAAAGGCACAAAATGATAGAATAACTTAGTTGACAAATAAATGAGTTAGTAAACCACCACTTTGCACAAGGTGAGCAGGAATATCAGGAAAAAAGTCATATTTTTAAAAGTTCCGCTTGGGGGGAAAAAAAAGCTGCAGTCAATCAACAATTTTCAATAGAAAACAATATAAAGGTAAGATATTCCTTCTTACATATCTTAGATATAATGGAAAAGGGTACAAATGATTTGCAGCCACTAATCAGTCCTACAGTACTTGCAACAATCATCAGCATGCTCTGCTGGTACCTCTAGTGGGGAAAAGTCTGCCTGCACTCCAGAAATGCAGGGGAGATCAGCAAGGAGATGGTGAGCAAATGCTGTTGAAGGTACAGGAAGCAGGTTTCCCATGTGGGACAACCTCCACAAACAGTTGTCACTCTCATGTTGTTACAATACTTCTTCTTTCTGTATTCTTAGAATGGTATTTACACCAGGAACTCTGGCTGGCTATTAGGTATTCTTATCAGAGTTACAATTCTAAATAATGGAGTGTATGTGAGGCAAAACTCCTGCTTGGTCTTCATGTGAATTATTCTTTTAAGCTTTAGCAACTCAAAAACTGCAGAAGTCATTTAAACAGTCATTTTAGGACAGGGAATCTCTCTTTCCTTGCCTCTCACCTTCACTCTGAAGGGTCAAAAAACAATAGAGATGGTAACCTATAATCCATTTAGGAAATGTGTCCTGCTCCTCTGGGAGGATTTGGGCAGGAGACTGAGACTTTTTATTTTGAAGCCTGTTTTAGAGCAGAAGCCTTGTGGGTGTGAAAGTAGATGCGGCCAGCAAAGGAAGCAAGACATCAGTACTGGAGTATGGGTGGCAGCAGCATCCGTGAGAATTCAAAAAAGGAGGGAGAAATCAGCAACAAGCAGGAGAAAGGGCCTAGGAATTACACAGACCAAGAAGCTTTGGTTTGGAGAGTAGGATCCAAGGTGTGTGAGGTGATCAGACTGGAAGAAGGATGGCACATGGAAGGAGGTGGGGACTGTAGAGGAAGGATATTTGAATTGATGGGGTGACATTAACAGTGGAGTGGATGGGAGGGATCAGAACAGACTGGAAAGAGGCAGAGAAGGAGGACATGGTCACTTCTGGGGAGAAGGAGAAGACAACCTAAAAGGTGGGAGAGCAGAGACTACAGAAGAGATTCAAAGAAGCGCAGGAGCATTGGGTGTTATGAAGAAGATGTAAAGTGATTCAAAGCTCAGCACTTTAAAATGACGTGGTCAAAGGAACACAGAAACACGAACAAAATTCTTCCAGGAATAGAGATAATGTAGTCAGTCTTGATACAAAAAGGTACATACAAATGCCTATAAACACTTGATAAAAGTACAATGATTAATTGAAGGGAATGCAATAGAAGGGAAGAGTGATGGACAGAGATAATCCATGGAGTAATATCTTAATACCAGCATTTTGCCTTTCCTGAGACAGCAGAATCTAACTGAAGAAGTTAAATTAGAGTGAGCTGCAATAATTGAAGCCCTAAAAGTGTGTGACATCAGTCAGTGTTAAAAATTTTAATATCCTAGCAGTATTTCTTATTTGGCAATTTAAAGGGTGAACACTATTATTAACAGGGGCTTTTTATCATAAAATTAGGTCTGTTAAGATCCTGAGTGTCCTTGGTCATATTGGATCAGACTGCTGCATAAAAGGAGTTTTAAAGTTGGGGCAGATTTTAATAAATTCAAGCCAATTTCTAAGATTTTTTTATTAAAAGGCATTAATTATTAACAACTTCTGTGACATTCATATTTGCACTTCTGCTGAACCACCAAGCTAAATGTTATGAACATTTAACAGTGATAATTGAGGGTTTTAAAGCCTTAGCATTTGATGCCAAAAACCCATGAATCTACAAGAGATGACAATCCTTGAACCAAGCACTTCATGCAGCCTAATATTTCTTTTCAGCAGGAACAAATTACTTTGTTTTTAAAGACACTGCTATTAGTAGAGCAAACAAGATCCAAAGCAAAAAGGAATTGTGTGCCAGTTACCTGAGATGTGTTGAAAAGACCTTATGATCTGAAGTTTCACAAGCTAATGACAGGAGCAACAGAAAATAACACTAAAAGGAATCTATTACAGACCCTTTGGCAAACCTCCCTCATGTGGGAGGTTATTAATGGGATTGAAGTCAAGGAGACATTTCCTACCCAACTGTGCTCATTGTAGGATGACTGCCACAGCCTTACCACTGGAGCTGTTCCAACTTGACCCTCATGTAAAAATAGAGTATTTTAATAATGTCACAGTGAGCTTCCCAAATCCTTTTAAGAACAGTATCTCTCTTTTCATGAGACACCGCTTTCTGAAGAGCATCATCAAGCAGGCTCAGAAGTGAGACATTGTGTTCATTAATAGGTTCCACCTTGACTCCTGTGGAATATGAATCACTGACCTGTTCACAGGCAGGGAATTTTCTTTAAGTCAGATGGACAATTATTTTGCTTCATCAAATGAAAAGGTTCTACTTTACAAAGAAGAAGCTAGAATAATGAAACAACCCTTCCTTTTAAGGAAATCTTGTGTTATTGAAATTAAATATATGGAGAAAGAGCTATAAAATTTGTGGGCAGAAAATGAAGAAAACTGAAGTATAATTTTATGCTGTTTCAAGATTGGAATTAGAAATAGATTTTAAGTAAAATAGACTGACTCAAAATTCCTCCCTATAGAAATTGGAGAAAATAAATTCTTTCTTTGGGAATAATAAAACAATAACGAATGTGTTAAAGACCTAGAAAATATCTATAAAAAGGTCTTCATGAAAGAAAATCAGGAAAATCTTTTTTACTATAACACCACATGAGATGTGTATTAAGAATCTGATTAATTGCAAAGTCCCCTAGCAGCTCCTGTGTTATTTCCAGAGAATAACAGAGGTAAAAATGTGAAGGGAGAGGCTGACAACTGCAACACCAAGAAAAATGCTTGTTACATATTCTGACTGTTTTGATTACAGTTGATCAAAAGACAAAAGTCTTTCAAGATACTAATTCTGATTTCATAATGGAGAAAAGATGTATTCAAACAGAATTGGAACAAATTTCTATTTTAAAACATAGAGTGATAGAAAGATGTTTCTCTCTTTCTTGGTAGCCAGGTGATAACTGAGTATGTGAGAAATCTCCATTAATCAGCCACCAGACCCTTAATACAATCTCATCTGCTTCTTAGAACAGCAATTACAAACCAGACCCACTGCTGGTTGCTGCAAACATTCTCTGCTTTGGGGATACATATTAATTACATATTATGATACATGTTAATTTATGCAGTTAACAGCTACAAATTAATCTTGCATTTCATAGCTCTTCCTCTGCTTTTTCTTTATCCTGAAATGTAGTACATGTCATGATATCAATTTGTGCTTCAGGAGCAAAGGGAACTTGTTACAGGAAGTTAATTCAAAATAGAGAGTTCTAAAGGAATGAGATTATGTATGATGTTTTCTTTTTTAATTTCTTTTTTTCACTACACTCTCTACTAGTCAGCCTTTACTTGTGTTGATGCTAGTTTTTCTACCCATTGTTTCCTTTTTCAGTTTCTGTTTGTATATAGTGCAGTGGGAACATCATTTTCCTTTTCATTTTTTTTCCCTGTACAAACAGCAGTAATTCAGTGGAACTCAGAGATTAGCATGAGGAGCAGAAAATGATCAGTGAAGTACTTTAAAACTCTTTGTAGGAAGAGAAGTATTCTAGTTACAGTCTCTTAGACAACAAATTGCTAAATTATGCTAAGACTGAATGAAGTTTGAGATCAGAGAGAGTCTGCATTAGCTGATTCTGCAGCCAAAGCAGAAGAAAACAATGACCTACATGAAACGTACACAAAACGTTTCAGTTCCTTTACAGAGAACATGAATTGGCCAATTTAAGCAGAGTTAATTGAGAGCTGAGGTCTAATTCATTTCAAGTGGTACTATACAGGATGCAGTAATCTCCTGGCTACCGCCTGTACATCAAGGTTTGTTGTAATTAAAGAGATGGAATAAAGAAAACTAAAAAAAAAAAAAAAAAACAAACCACCAAACAAACAAATAAAAAACCACACCCAACAACAACAACCTTAAATTAAAAAAATAAAAAGGAAAAAAAAGCTGAAAGTAACAGGTCAAAGTGTGCAAAGAGTATCCAAAGGTCACAACTATTTCTCATTCAGCACAGTATCACGCATGTGTGCAAAACAAAATGATCCTTTTAAAGCAGGGATTTAACTTTCAAGTTCCTTCAGAACATTGAGGTGGTCTAACTTCTACAAGGATATCTCCCCCAGTAAAATCATTGTAAAGTTTGTTGCCTCTTTTCACACTCTAACCTCCTTGGGTTTACAGTACGGAAACATTATGAGATGCTCAGGAAATGCCTAATTAAAGCACACCAAATCCATGGAGATCTATGCTTTGGCTTCATTATCTAGAGAGTTTCACTGAATATGCAAACACTATTAAAATTGGGACTTTTGTTCCTGTTTATTAGAAATAACATTTAATATGCAGTAAAACATCTCAGAGCTCTATATTCCTGATGTAGGGGATGAGGATCTTAACCATCTTTGTTTTGCTGCCCATGTAGCCACATTTGCAGGAATATAATGTGCTTATGGCACAACAGAGAGATGGAAGATCATATAGGGAATCAGTCTGAACCTAACTCTTAGATATTAAACAATAAAGTTTAGTTGTAATACTAAGTCCTCCTTTTGTCATGTCTGGACTCTCACACTGTGGTGTTCCTATGACAAAAACAGAAAAAGTGCATGCTGTAAATTAATTTTGCTCAAGTTTGAGAATGGACAGAATTGGGTGAAAGGGATTATCTTTCTTTAAAAACACTTCTCAGTTCATTGGAAATAAATAACAATGTTTTGGTGAGTCCTTGGATTCTCATTAACCTGAAGTTTACATCTTTTTCACTCTTACTCCCAGGAGACCTTGAGAGCTATACTAATTAAAATTTAATTATCTGTTCTGAATAGATATCTGAATATCTATTGTTATTAGATGACTATTTTACTTCCAAATATATTTTATTTAAATGAAATAAATCAAAGAATACAGCTTACCTACACTGTTGCATCTTCATGGATGGAAAAGCATCTTTCTCTGCTCTGATCAGGTAAGTAGCCTCTCAGTACTATATAGAAACTGTATTATATGGAAATTGTAGAAACATTTTTATTTTCATTTATACACTGTGGTGAGGATTTCCCTTGTTCTGTTTTCTTGGCATTTCTCCAGATTTTTCTGTTACCCTTTTGAACCTCCAGGCCTGCAGAAGGGACTGTCAGGAATCTATGTGAACATGGAACAGCAGGAACTGTTTCAGCAGCTTCCTCCTTCTTCTCCCACCCCCACAAGGATTTAAGCTAAAATAAAGCAACTCGACAGGATTTCTCTCCAGCAGAGTTTGGGCTCTGTTTCTTCCTAGTTTCATATCAAATTTACAGGACCTGCAGGGAAGAAGGTAAACAGGGAGGTAAAACAAGCAGAGGCAGTGGCTGTGGCAGTCTGACAGTGCAAATACATGAGCCAGGCCTGTGATGCAGCAAAGGCAGCATTTTCCAACTTGTTACCCCAGCCATCAAGTAGTAACACACTGCAGCTCAGCCTGTGACTGACAGCTGAGGAAACAAGCTCCCAGCTGCACCAGACACTGCTAAGGAGCTCTGCCACACCACCACGCTGGGGGACTTCCCCCTCTGCCTCTGAGTGCCATTCCACATGAAGGAGAGATTCTGCTTTTGAAAGATTCTGCCATTATTATTATTATTATTATTATTATTATTATTATTATTATTATTTTATGAAGGAACAGGCCTATCAAGCAAATTTTGACACACCTTGAAATGGAAGGCATTAACTAGACAGCTCCTGTAAAGGGAAACACTATTTTCACATAGAAGCAGCATATATTTTTAATAATCTATTCTCTCTGTGTATTTTTACAACATGACCCTGAGATGAGTTCAGTTGGTTAGACATGGTACTAATAATGCCAGGGTTGTGGGTTTGATCCTTGTATGGACCATTCACTTAAGGGTTTGACTCGATGATACTTCTGGGTCCCTTCCAGCTCAGACAATTCTGTGATTCTCTTTACATCAGTGCAAGAGAAGCAGAGCAAGTTATAATTCCAAGTTGAATTGTGTCATCTGTGTCTAAAATAACTTTAAAAGCATTGAACAACACCAAGCAAAACTTCTGTTTCAAAACTGAAACCACACAAAAAAAATTTTGCAGGTGTAAAGGTGGGATAATGCTTGAGAAAAATTCTGCTACCTCGTGCTTACCTGAATTCTGCTCTTGTTCACCCTATAACCAGTCCTGGAGAATTTCACAGACTTCTGAGTCTTTGAGTTTGCCTGGTTACCTACATCTTTTCTCTTCCACATTAGTGTGAGCTTCACCTGATACTGGAACCCACTGGGCACCTCAGTTCCTACTAAGGGGCTTCAACAGAGAGAATAAAAGACAGTTAAGAATTTCTTTGGTTTCCTCTCTGAGCAGAGATATTTACAGAGAAGATACGTACAGAATGTGCAGACACGATGTCAGTGGGAGCTGAGGGGGCAGGTAGGATTTTGTAGAACAGCTCAGCTACTCTTGAGTTATATCTCTTCATTTTCATCATTTTCAGAAAGGTATTTGGTTTTGGTTTTTTGTGGGTTTTGTTGGTTTTTTTTTTTTTTTTTTTTTTT
>VXBC01011640.1:123172-140861 GCA_013399945.1 Ploceus nigricollis
TTTTTAGCTGAATTAATCTTATGAGGGGGGAAGAACAGGAAAGGGAATGTTATGGGGGAAGAACAGGAAAGGGAAACCAAACTGGAAAGTTTGGTTTGACTGGAAAGTCAGCTAGAGTAAATGACAGTTTTTTCTTTGTCTGGCTACTCAGAGTGATATTTGAATGCAAGAGAAGGAATGGATTCTTGAAAGAATAAATATTTGCTTCTCTGGTAAGTCCCAATGTCAACAACAAAACTGAGAGGCATGTCTTGGCACTGAACCAATCATCTGAAATCTCTATAACTTCCTATAATGCTGAGAAAACAGATTTCACTACTAATGATCTTTCAGGACCCTCATCATTGGTCCTACAGCAAGACAATAAAATAATCCAGGTAGTCATTTCAGAGAAAGCTGGACTCTGCTTCCTGTGAGATAAATAACTGAGCCAGAATGCTCACATGCCTTTCTGATACTCAGGGAACATATTTCCTAACCAATAAACTCACCAAACTCTAATCTTTGCTATCATCTCAGCACGTTGCTCATCAACAATTGCTGATCTGAGCACAGCTTTTGCACTGATATAAGCCAATCTGCTGAACCAGACTGTGCAAAATTTATTGCATCCCCTCTTCCAGGAAATCAGAGGAATTAACTGGGTATGCCTCATGATACCTTTTTATTTAGTATCAATCAGTAACGTTAAATTAAATTTCACATATTTTGGAGCCTGGACAGTCTTTATTTTCTGAAAAACAGAACAAGTTTCTCACCTTTTCTTTTTCTTGGCTTACTGTTAAGCCCTTCTATCTCTCCAGCTACTCTCATCCTTCAGTTATCAGAGAATTAGGAACAAGAACCTAGCTGACAGTGGCAGCAGCCTTTAAGCAGTTAAAGGAGAAACATACCTACTTGATGATGAGGAGCTGCTAAAATTATCATTTTGGCCCAATTTTCCTGTTTCTGCCATCTGCTGGAAACAGGAATGGCTCTGTCAGCCCTCCTTTCCAGAGCAGAATATGCATGGAAGAGGCTACTGGGCAAAAAGAAGGTATCTGGAACAGAGATTTGTCTACCAATTCCAGCAGCTTTTTCCTCATCTCTTTGGCATGAGATAGATGCAGACTGCAATGTTGGAATGAGAGGCCAGAATTCCAACTCCAGTAATATTTACCCTTAAGTTACAGACTTGTCAGTGCACATACAAAAACAGCACAGAACTTGATCTCAGCTTGACCAAGGATAGATATGGATAAATACTTCAAATAATTATTTCTGAAAATGAAAAATAACATGGCCACATTTTCAACTAGTGGAAGCTACAATTGGGCAGCTACAGGTAACTGATTCCTTTACTCATCTTGAGGCTCAGTTTAATTTTTTTTTCCCCATAAAACAAGGTATTGAGTACTTTAGAGTGGTTCAAGAGAAAAAGTGAAAAAAGGTTGTTTAACTGCCTTCAAGAAAGGAACAATGTTATCATCCAGAAGTGATATGAAGATTCTCACTGTGTAAGATTTAGGAACTAAATCAAAATTCTAAGAAACTGTGGGAAATCACATGACTAAGCTGATTTGCAGAGGAGGTACCTGAGGGTATATAAAAAGACATGGATCAAGTTTACCAATATCTTTCTCTATTTCATCCAATACTTTTGAACAGGCTCTTGAAGTGAATGGTCTAAAACTCATGGGTAGAAACTCACAGACTTTGCAAAATTAGACCCAACAAATGCACATATATATGCAATACTATTTTATGAGTAAAATAGATCTGAAAATCCAAAACCAATCTGGAAATATCTAAAATTAATCAGGACCTTCAGAAATTGTTATTTTAATACTTATAAAGTAACATATTCCCCAGCAGTTGCCTGGTAACCCTACCATAAGAGATCTAGGGACTGTTAAATCATATTCAGCTTTACAAGTTGTAATGAATCTAATAAGACAGCACAGCCATACATTATTGTGGACAATGTATTCACTATTAAATTCTGCATGGCAGTACATATTTGTGCAAAATTGTGCTGTATTCTTTACTATGTATATGTTTGATTTAAAGTGATTAAATTCCTTCTAATATATTACATGTGTCCACTAGGGAATTATTTCTCTCATATTTCCTAACTTCAGAAGGCATTTATGAATTTGTCTTCCAACTCTGGTTGCTATGAATGCACCTTCAAATTCTTATTACTATTAATGCTCATAGTTTTAATAGCTCATTAATGCTATTCCATTTAAAAAGCCTGAGAAAACAGAAAAATCTGACCTTTAAAGAGTTAAAAACTGAAGATATTGAGTGGAGGCGGTGACAAGGGGGTGACAGAGTAAAGAAAATTTCACATCTACCATGAAATTACTACTGAATTTACAGTTTTAAAATGTTCTACCTTATACTGGGAGAAATTATTTTGTACTTGAGATATATTCTGCAGTTTTATCAAAGGTGAAGAGCAAGTGCTAGTGAAATGCATGAAGCTGTAGCAGCAGTGATTGAGAAAATAATTTTCATCACAGAGATTATACACAAGAGAAAACATGAAAAAGTGATTAAAAATAGCTCATTGATTTATTTTCTTTTTAGATATGGATGCAAGGGAAATATAAATATCACTATTATAATATGCTCTACAAAACTTTATCACTCTAATGCAGTCCTGTCTAGTTTACAAATGCCAAGGTAGACAAGAAATGGCTCCATCTAATTTTATTTTTAAATATAGATGTAAGTTGTATTAAAATAAACATTTGAACTTCATATTTGTATTGATTTCTGATGAAGGCATAGCACCTCAAACCTTAAACTTCCCTCCTTTATGTACAGAAAGAGGAATATCTGTACAACATACAAAGAAAAACATGAATCAATCTAAAATTTATATTCAGTAAGATGAAGTTTGTAATGGTGCAGGCACTTACTTAAAAAATAATCTGGCAAGAAAATTCCATTGTACATCTCCAAGAACTTACACTTCTGTCTCCATGGGCTGGTGCAGACAGTTGTGCATTTATTTTGCTGCAGTCCAAGCAAGCTGGATATGAGCTACATGCTGTAGATTTATACTGCAAAGCTCAGCCTCTTCTCCAGTGACTCCCAGTGTACCAGATGAGGTATTACTCACCTTGGCATATGGAAAAATATGAATCTATGTGTATGAAGCAAGTTTGTAGGTGTTATCTCCATACCACCATTTTCTTAATATACTGGGAGAAGAGAGGTACAATATTTTAGATTCCCAGTTGAACCTCACACTGATCCTCACAGAAACACAAACACTTCACCTGACTCCATTATCTGGCAGGCATGACACCAGTGAAAAACCTTATGAGGTGAGGGACTGGACAAAGAGAGATAATTCACAGACACCATGGGAAGAGCAGGGCAATCTGACAGTGAGGGGAAAGCATTTTTCCACAGCTTTTAACTATGTGTCTAATGTGATTCGAATTTAGATTTACTGCTTTCTGTTCTCAAAACCCTGTTACCCAAAATGCATGCTCAAGAGTCAAGCTGTTTGTTACCCTGGCATTGTTCACTCTGCTTGTGCCACAGAAAATGGAAGACACCAGAGAAGGTCAGATCCAGACCATAACTTACAGTGATAACAATCACCCCTTGAGCGGGAAAAAAAGGCTCAGAAAGAACAAATAGAAAAGCCTCACTTGAAAAACTGCTTTGTTTTTTGAGGGGCTCATTTTCTTTTCATCAAAGAGGCATCAACAGATACACATAAAAAAAATATTAGCAGATGAAAGGTGTGTGTACATTTTATATATATATATATGTGTGTGTGTGTGTATATATATATATATATGAAAACAATCATGCTAAGAAGCCACTTGAAAAATATCTGTGCAATAATAGACAGAAACAGCTTTTTAGCCTAGCAGATTCTTAGAAATAGGAAAAGAGATAATGCTATAAAACAGGTGTAAAATTGGAATATTTTACTGAGGTGTGTTTCTATATTTGTTTAGACATCTACTAACATTTCTCATTTGAAAAAAAGAGGTAATTTACATATAAATATTTTGAGAGAACCTGAAAGCAGTGACTAACTTCTCCTATGCTAACATAGTTGTAGACATAGGAAGAATGACACATTGTATGAATATTAAATAAAAAATTGACGTATTTTACTAGAGGCATTTTAAAAATTTACATTTGTAAATATTTCATTAAACAATAGTTGTTCACTAGTTATTAAATAATAAAAATTAATTGTGTTTTCTTCCTTTCAATAGTCAAAATCATTTAATCAGAAGCAAATGTTCAGTACATTATGATAACTATTTTGAAATTACATTCACTTCCCAGAGTACTTTTTAAATCACAAGCTATTGAAAACAAAAATAACAATTAATATGCAAATAAATAATAAAGGTACAGTAAAACTCTATTATTTTATTGTTATTCACATTTAAATAATGCATTACTAACAGATTGTTATCTTCAGAAAATAGTATCATGGCTGGTTAATGAAAAAACAGCATTAATTATAATAAATTTGGAGCAGTAATAGATTAAAACTGAATATTAAAATAGAGTGAGAAAATACTTCAGACCAACAAGACTTAACCTGAGCTGTGATGCAAGAATCTGGACTTTTAGAGTCCACAGATGAACATATTCACTTAATTTCAAATAATACAATTCCTGCCCTGGATACAGAGCACCTCTGTATACACTAAGTATCATTAGGATACATCACTCTAGTCTATTCTAAAAAAAAAAAAAAAATTAAAACTGCTGTTGCTGACCATATTTGGAGAAGATATTCTAAAGGCAACACACCTAATTGAAAGCTACATCCTATAGTTGGGAAATTGTAGTCCAGTCTCATCTGGTTTTCAAGCTGGCAGTGCTGAAAACCAAACTTGGGACAATTTGGTTCCCCCACCACCAATGGGCAGAGGGAGACTCACTTTCACCACTCCACCTTTGTCTGAAACTCTCAGCCTGATTTCAGCACATATAAACACTGAGACAAAGGTTTTCATGCACCTCATGGCTACCTGCAGCCATTCATATGGGAAATATAAAACTTACTACATCCCCAGCAGGGAAAAAATGCAGGTCCTTAGTCTTCCCTGACATAAAGAGAATGCAAGGGCGAATCAAGAAACAGTTGTGGACAGCAAGCCCCACTCAAAAAATCCCTAGCAAGAGAGAAATATGAACCACACTTAGAGGGATTAATCACCTCTTTGCTGAAAGGGGTTGGATATCATTCCTCTCTTAGCTAGCAGCACTTAGGACCAGCAGGACTCCATCAGTCTCTCTGGTATAGATTGGGCAGTCACATAAACAGAGAAAATGAGGAACAGTATCAGGTCCAGAGGGGTGATATCACTCTTATTGAAACTGCCTCACTTCAGTGGAAGGAGGAAACACTCTGGAAGTGCACAAAAGAAATAACAGAGAATTTAAATTTAAAACTGGTTTCCCAAATTTTTAAAGGGAACGGTAAAAGAAAACAATCTCTGAGTTACAACTTCAAATTTTACACTTTTGATCAATCTTTTCAGAACTTTGATTATTTAATTACACTTTGTTGCATTCAGCCATGGAGAGGATATCTATTATTTCTTAGCATATTATGGTGTGAGTTTTTTTTCTGAACAATGCACAAATAAAAATATTGTTGCAAAATCCCTCTGGAAATTTAACTGATAGTCTGCCAAAACTCACTTCACCCAAATTAAATAAACATTGTTCTTGGCTCTTCCCAAATTAATTCATAAATTCATTTTATTCAAAAGTATATTAAACCTCTNGTCCCAAATTCACTCACAGTATAATTATTGATTCAGTATTCAAAAGTATATTAAACCTCTACCTCTGTTATACATGTCCTTTTAAACATTGCATTGGCACCATCCTCTTGTCTGTTTACTTGCATAGCCCTTGAGATCTGTCACGTAAAAAGTGACCACAGGCCAGCCAAAGACACTTTTCAGCCTGCAAATCCTCAGGAACAGTGGCTTGCACGAACATAAGTGAAAAATGTTCACTTCTTTGCACAAGTGACCTCAAAAGGTTAAGGGGAGACACTCAAGTGGTGCATCAAAGCCACCTCTTCTTGAATCTTTAAAGCCATATTAATTTCCCACTAAAAATCTTTTGGGACTGTGAAAATGACTCTGAGATCTTGTTTTGTGAGTGAGCAATATTTTTTGCTAATAAAACCATTAAAAATTATTTCTGTTTTCTTCCACTCTTAGTATTCCTTCCACAGGAATACTAAGTTCTTCAATATCCTGAATTTTGTGTAGTAAAAAAATCACAGCTCAATGCAAGGTCACTTGAGTCTAATCAACCCTAACCAAGAATGAGGATTTGTTCTTTCTTTGGGTTTTGATAGACCAGAGGTAATTAATCACTGCAACTCAAGCACATGACTATTTTATAGGTACATTAAGGGTAAAACCAATAGAATGAAGTATACATTATTTTGGGGTCTTTGTGGCTTCTCTTTTTCCTTGCCAAAAATTAATCTAGCAGCTCAATCTGGTTTTCAAGTCTGTCAATATTACTACTAATCTTAATGCAATAAACACTTCTTGTTTGTTTGTTTTCTAGGAAAATGCATAAATGCATTCATCTTGGCTTTCCATCAGTATCACAGAAGAGGATACCTGCCCACAGAGGAAGTTCCCACACTGAATAAACTTTGTTTACATCATTTTGAACTGCTGTTCTCAGCCTCACCCCTTCACAGCCCTGTAGATTATTTTGGATCACCCCTCTTAACAGCTCTGGTCAACAGAGCTGTGCCAGTCCAACCTGAGAGTGGTTTAAACCAAATGTGTGTGTGCCTGACTCCAGCCTGGCTGACTGGATCTGGCAAGGGAATAAAAACAGTGTTTTGGAAGGCAGAGCAGAATCACAGATAATTTCCTAGGCACAAGAAAGACCTGAGAAAACAATTAGTATGGCACACTTGGGAAGGGTGGTAAAGAAAACCCGAACCACAAACCCGAGTTCATATAAACAAAAGGATTAAGGCTTGCCACAATAAAAGCTTCATACTAAATGAAAAAAGAGTTTTTAATTAAAAACTCTTTCTGCTAGTCACCCACAGTACAGTGGGAAGAGAAAGAAAAGGGTGTTCTTTGAGACAGGAGTAATTCCCTTCAGATGGCCAGAGCCCACAGCTTCAAATAACTATGGAAAGAAGGGGCACCACTGCTGACACCATTGTGGGGTGACACCTTTAACCTTCCCCTGTCAAACCTTGGATAGGCTCCTATAAAGAAAACAAATTATTGCAGAATTTTGCAGAAGAAGTCTGACAACTGCAGTCAGCCTGACTGCTACAGTTTTATTGAAACACCCCAAGAAGTTGCCCTCTGACTGCTCCAGAGTACCAACTCTTTGGCTGAAACTAAATAATTGCATGAAGGAACGAATGGCAGAGTGAATACATGAACATTCATCATTTGGGGTGTGGTGGTACAGTAAAATAGCTTAAAAGGCCTTCCAGAGAAGCTTAAAACCACCAACTCTTTCATGGACTGAAGTGGACTAAGAGTCATCAGTTACAGCAACCAAGTCCAAAGGCAGCAACAAAATCCAAGAAGTTTTGAAGTCTTAAACCTCTTAAAAGCAAACACAAGAGTTATTTGTGATTAAGTCTGCAATGCTACATTGCAAATGTCTTGAGTCTTCAAAACTTTGTTTCCTTTAGGATCCTGTACTCCAACTGGAGTCTAATGCATTAATAACAATGTTTCACTTTTGGTTGAATCTTCATGCTTTTAACAAATTAATACTCTTAACATCCCTGTTGGGTAGATAGGCAAAAACCTTTCTTGTCTGTAAAACTGAGATAAATGCCTTGCTTAAAGACATACAGTTAGGACTGGGAAAATAGGGTTAAAATTTAGTAAAGAATGTCTCTCATTTGTGCTCCAACAACTAGATTACACCATAAAAATTGTACTATTAACATGAAATGTAAACACAAGACAGAAAAAAAAAAAAGACAGATAAGCATTTCCTCATTAATACTCTCAGTAGTACTAGAGATAAAACACCTCAAAAAGTATGTATCCCTTGCAATTTGGGGAAAATTATTTTGAGGTAAAACCCTAAGATTTCTAATAAAATCAGATATATTTTTAAATTATTCAAAAGCACACAGTAGAAATGTACAAAAAATGCATCCAGGTAATGAAACTAATTACGAATGGTTTTGTTCATTATATGTCTACTGTGATTCTTAATGAGAATATTCAATATCCTTTGCTCTCATAAATCATCATAATGTGATAAGTAATAATTTTCAAATATGTTCATTTTGACCATATTTAAAAATACATTTTCTAAATAATATATTTTAGCAAGTAAATATTGCTTACTAAAATACACACAATCCCTCCCTAGTTATTACAACTCAAGACAGGGAGCCAATATCTTGTACCATTTGATATGTTTCATGACTATTTTTTTAAAGCCATTTGATTTTTGATCACCCCTAAATATTTTCAAATCTTGTTCCAGTCAAACGTCATCTTCTTGAAAATTGTAATAAAATTACTTATCTGAGTTGGGTTTGCAAGATGGTCTTTAACCTTGAAATAGTGATGACAGGACAGAATTTATCATTCATATCTCAGCCTGTCAAATCTTGATAAAAGATTCAAAGACATACTCCAGCCTTTGTGAATAAAAAACTGTTAACACTCATTGATACAATTTCCATTATCATATAATCCCTAAAGACATTAAAAAAAATTTTAAAGACCCATCATATCTTTTTTATATAATACCATAGCATGCTACAAGATTTCATGCTAGCAGAAAGACATGAGAGACTTTATATCTGTGGTCTTTCCATGTAAAGAATATCTGTACTAGCCAAGACATGGCAACTTTTACAGATACAATTTCAGGACAAGACCCCATTTTTTGATGGAGAGCACAGAGTTAACCAGACTTTAACCAGTCTTTAACTAGATTGTTTAAATAAAATAAGAAATCTCATTTAATTAAAGATATATGAGCTGAGATTTGGCCTACCAAAGAACTTTTCTAAGTCATAAAAAAGTCATTTTGGTAGGTAGAGTGGACATTAAGACCTAATAAGATACTCAAATTTCTACCAAGTATTTTCTGCAGAGAAAAGACAAAATCATCTGCTATGACTATTCATGAACAAAGTCCCTGGACATGTACAGTAAGCAAGATGCTTCTAAGGACATGCAAGAGGTACCTCAAACATGGTGTGCAGGCCCTCTGTGGATGTGGACACATAGGAATCCTGATTTTAGACTCATTGTTTTTATTTCTGATCCTGAGATTCCCAGTAGCTCATTTAACACCACTTTTCCATCCAGAATATCAAGCAGGTGGCCAAGGTGGGCTTCTTCTGCTTAGAGAGAAACTTTCTGGGAAGATAAAAGAAGAGCATGTGTGGGGAAACCCAAGCACATGGCAGCACCAATAACTATTTATGGTTGTAAATATTTATAATGCTCATCTCATGGCTATCACTTCCATAAAAGCATGCATCTAAGTATGGATAGTACTGGATTCCTGTACAGTGCAGAGCACTGAACCTAAATAACTTAAATAGCTACTGAAGCTACTGCACTTGTTAAGCAGGCAGTCTAGCAGCATGTTCACTCTTTTCCCTAAGTGGGTGAGCAGCAATTTCCAGAAATTAAATCACCTTTGTTTATAATTGCTTTATATTGGGTGTTTCTTCAAATAACTTTTAAATATTTAATAAGACCATTTTTTTCTATGTAATTTCCTAAATGTCAGTTAATTCTCTACAAACATCTTTAAAATATTTTCTCATATCTTTATTATTACTGTATTCTCAGTTTTCCACTTTTTTTTTTTTTTAGGATTACCTTGGCATACATTATTGTTATAAAATGCAATAATACCTAGTATAAAACCTTAGAAAACTTTTTTTTTAATATATCTCAGAGAAGCCACATTTGGTTTTCCAGCAGAAATGGGCAAAATTCTCAATATGGTTTTGCAATGGACTCATTTAGTGCTGTGCTTACATGCTACAAAAATGCACATTGCTTCTTTGGAAAACCTGCAAAAGGGAGAGAGAATCCACAAAAAGAATCAAAACCTGTGGTAGTTTTCAAATGGATCAAATTTTAACTATAGAATTTATATGGGTGAAAAATAATTTGCTCATGCATAACCATGCAAAGAGAAGTTGCAATGAAACAGAAAACTTTTGTCCAAAGGTACCTACTGACAGAACACGAGGCAATGGACATGTTAAAACGTCCACCTTCAGATGGAAAGGAAAGGAAAAGTTTCATAAGCAAAAACTTAATCTCACTCTTCAACCTCTTAATGTTTTGCTGAAGGATGAGGTGGGTTTGAACCCTCCTCAAGAAATATGGGATGAATCTTTCACTAGAGTCCCAGCTATGAAAAATAACACGAAAGGATGGAGTATTTCAGTGTACTATGCTGAGTGGAAGGGGCTCTGCTTAAGTGAAATCCCCATCTAGAAAATGCATTTCTCTAAATATATTGCTGCCAGATTAAATTCTCAGAGAAGGTGTGCAGTTAAACACATGTTCCAGAAACCTAGATGGGTCTAGCTATGAAAGAGGGAGAACCAGTGTGAGCCCTACATCAATAAATTTTCTGATGGCACTCTGAAATATTTCTGCAGAAAACAGTAGTAAAAAGTGTTAAATTTTCTAGGAACCCTATTGATACATCCTTTGTTCTTTGAAGAAAAAGAAAAACTACTGTTGATGCATAAAAGTCCTCTAATTCTCTACAGTATTCCACCTTGACAAACATGTATACATTGCAGAATAAACCATCCAATATTACTGCTTTTGAATTTCTTCAATGTGGGCAAATGCCATATGATAGTATAAACCAGCAAAAATCAGAAAGTATTTTGTGGATGGTGATTTGGTCCTCTGGAGTTTGATTTGGTTTTGTAGAGTTTGTCATCTTCTGACTCCTGATGCAGAAGGTTCTCTAAAAAGGTTTGTAAGAAGTACTTGCTTCTTCAAGCATTTGGCTGTGAAGTCACCTAATATCTGAGAAAGATCTGCTTGCAATATAATGCAGCAAATAAAAAGCAACCAAGATGTAAAGGAGATTAGAAGAGCAGATTAATTTCACAATTTCATACAATCAGTTTCCAGGAGATAAGTCAAAAAGCTTTTCTAAATTATTTGGATTGGCTGATAAACAGAACACATGAAAACAGAGGATTTATTACATTGCCATATATAATGTCTTGTAAATACAAGAGTATCCTCTTCATAAATCTGCAATAGCATACATATCACTTCTGCATGCAATGTTAGCAAAGAAATGAAATTCCACCCTTTCTAATTAAAGAGTATTTTAGAAAGGATTATATGAACGTAGAAATGAAAAGACAAATAGCACTGCAGACAAAATTTAGGAAATTAATCAGGGATCTCATTTTATTCTCTTTTCCCCATTGTTTTGATTAATTAAAAGCTATTTTCTATTAAAACAAACAAAAGATGTGCACACACACACAAAGCCCAAATATAACAAAACAAAGCCCAACAAACACTGTGGAGGTGAGAAGGAAAAAGAGTTTTAACAGTTCTCCTGTTCATTAAAAAGAAAAAATTATTGAGTAAAATTTGAAAGCTCATCTTGAAAATATATATGAACAGGTGATGAAGCTTGAAGGAAAAAGAAATCTTCACTCCATTTCTGTTCCGCAAAAATGCAAAAATTCAATTAACCTCAAACACTTAAAAATGACATTGGATTTACAGAAGGGATCTGTTTTATTTGTCAGCATTCTATATGAAAAGGCTTTTTTCAACAATATTTTGCTGTACTTTCCTGTGACGTGCTGAGGTTAGAAATTTCCTTGAAATAATCTCTACATCCTAACACTTCACCAGTGAAAATTTTCTTCTGATTAAACAGTTATTCTTTAAAGCAGAAATGACACCTCCCAAGCAAGGAAGCCTTAGAAGGTCACAGATTCTGTCTCCATAGGAGGCCAAGCTGTTTAGCAGAAAGTATGACCTACTGTGGAAACCAATGACCTAGTAAAAAAAAAAAACAAAAAAAACCAGTGTTGTGCTGCAAAGTGGTGGAGCCAGCTGAGAAATAGAGACCTCAGTAATGAACTGCCTTCTTCCTACAGAGATCAAATCATGTTAAGTTATGCTATTAAAATAAATCACATTTTAAGAGTCTTTGCCTTAGACACTAACTTAAACTTTTAAGCCACAAAAATATCAATTTTATTTTTTAACATATATGAACATAATTATTTTTTGTTTGCAACAGACTGAAGTCCAAACTCTCAGCTCAACACCCACCTGGAAAAATATTTAAAATATGTATTTAAGCTATATTAACTTAAAAATTATTTTAATGTTTTTCCAAATAAATTAAAGACTGAGAATTATCTGCTGATTTCAATGAACTCTGAATCGTGACCTCAACTTGAGAACTCAATTTCTTATTAATATTGTTGAATAGCAGTCAGTTTAAAAAGCTGGAAATAAAATATCAAAGCATTAATTGTAGGCTACTCCTTTGGATATAATACAAATACATGAGTTTAATTCTCAAAGCAAATCGTGACAGCACCCTCCCTGTCAGTGGGGCTATGACCATCTGTACTACCAACAGCCCTTTTAATTAGGCAAACCACATAAAACCTCGCTTAAACTTGAGAGACAATGGACAGTGCTTCATGGCATTATTTTAAAGATAAACTTGGTCATCGCTCTGCAAAAGAAACCAAAAGCTATGGGAAATAAAATTTAAGGGCCATTGACTACATTTCAGCAGTGCTGTGATAAGCAAGTTGATCTGGCTGTGGGTTTAAAAAGAGGGTTAAAACTAACACAGCAACAAGGTGCAGAAGAGATCAGTCATCTAGAAATTGGGGTGTTTATATTGTTACATTCACATGTAATTACTGAGAAAGGCAGATGTGCCAGTCACACAGCAGGTGCCACACCATGGGGTGCTGCAGGGAGCACTGCTGAGGTGCCGTGAGAGAGTCAGACATGAGGGATTAAAAGAGAGGCCTTGGTATGGCATCCAGCCCATAGAGCCAAATACAATTTAGTCAAATTATCTTCAGAAGAATGAATCTTCTGTGACAGGCTGAGTTCAGGGCTCCTGGAAAAAATATGGCTCCAGAGGGGAAGGTGAGGTGTTTCCCAGGAAAAATTGCAAGCACACTTTTTATTCAGTAACTGATCCTTCCTGTGCTGCTAGACTGACAATAAAACTAAAGAGAACAGCACTTGCAAGGCTATCATGCTTTTGTAAAATACAAGAGCATCTTAGGAGAAATTTCTATTTCAAAAAAACATTTTCGGCTACGAAGAAAATTCTCTATGTTGGGCTTCATATTCTGTATTTTGGCTTCTAAGAAAAAATGTTTATGAGCTAAAAGAGCAGATGTCCCAAAGCTCACATCCTCAGCAAGAGAAGGAAGTTTTTGTCACACAGCTTTTTAACACATTCTAATAAGCCTTTTCACAGATTATATTTCACAATAATTTCTAACCCCATCTTCCTACAAAAAAATTAGCAGGCGGTGCTGTCTTACAAGACTAACCATCTGAGAGAAAAAGGGTTCTGATTATATTATGTTTTATTTCCAAGCAATGCCACAGATCTGGAGCTCAAACTCTTTATGATATCCTTTGTCTTCCAAGCAGAGAAAGGACTGTATTTTCTTACTGTTACTGATGTTACAAGATGAATTTTATAAGGGTTTGTGTCTGGAACTTTCTGCTCAGTTATTTGATTTGTAGCTGCACAATATAATCCCCCTACCACTTGAGCTAATATAAATTTCCCAGCCAAAATCAAGATTTACACTTACATTACAGAGTAAGACCTACTAATGTATAAACCTCATAGCAACCCAATAGTACAACTAATTAATATTATCACCAAACTTGTCATATCTAATACTTTCTTCAGAAAAAATCAACCCAATCAGGTTTGCTACCTGCTCCTTTCAGACATTTTCAGTGCAGTGCCTCTGCAGAGCTGCTCTTTGTGTGCACAAACACATCCATTGACCTGCCACACGACACGTGGGGACCTGAAGAAGTGCTGATGTGTCCTTATGAAGAAAAGAGACCTGTTAAAAGTCACAGTCCCCAGCTACAAAATCACATGTCAAGTTACAGATACTCTCAATTGCATTAAATCAAACATCTGGCAAAAAAATTAGTTATAAACATGAAAGAACAGGGACTGTGTCCAGAAAAGGGAGACCGAGCTGGTGAAGGGTCTAGAGCACAAGACTCATGAGGATTGGCTGTGGAAATTGGGAGTGTTTAGCCTGGGGAAAAGGAGGCTCAGAGAGGACCTTACCTGAAAAAACCTCGTGATGAGTTGAGGGTCAGTCTCTTCTCTCTCAGGTTACAAGCATCAGGACAAGAGGAAATGGCCTCAGGTTGTGCCAGGGAAGGTTTAGCTTGGGTATTACAAAAAATTTCTTCACCAAAAGGGTTATCAAGTGATGGAACAGGCTGCCCAGGGATGTGGTGGAGTCACCAAGCCTGGAGGTATTTGAAAAATTGCCAGATGTAGTTCTTAGGGACACGGTTTAGTGGTGGGCTTAGCAGTGCTGGGTTAACTGTTGGACTCTATTATCTTAAAATAATTTTTTCCAACCCAAATGTTTCTATGATTCTGTGATCCAAGCAGAGCTCAGCACCACTGTTCAAATTTTGTGATGCATAGTAAACATAGAGGACCATCCTGTGGATACAAAGAATGAAATCTTCAATCATTGACACCCAATCGTTGGGCTAAGCATTAGATTCTCTCTCCTAATGTACACAAAATGTACATTAAAGGGGAAAATAAATTGTGAGATGGCATAGAAAATACTCAAATGTTCCTTGGCTCATAGCTAGCTGGAGACTAGATTATTTAATAAGAAATTGACTGTGCTTCTGTAAAACTGCTTGTTAGGTCACATATTACAAACTTGGAAAAGCTGCTAGGAAAAAAAAAAATCAAGAAATCAATTTCTAGTCCCTGTGGTGATGTATTCTAAGTGTGAACTGTGTTATGCCTGGGGAGCACAGATTTCAACCTTAAATAGAAAAATTCTGGCTTGTCTTAGATTTTTGAAATATCTTTTTAGTTCAGATTTTCTTATGAGGATATGCCTTACTGTGAGAATGCCATGCTCCCATTTGTACTACCAAATATGAAATCCATCTCACAGAAAATTATGATTATCATTAGCTGTTCCAGAAGCAGATCCAAGTTCAAAAAGTTTGAAGAAATGGAAAAACTCCCTTAAGTTTTCCCTTAACAACTCATTCCAAGCTGAAAAAATGAGGATGGTGAAGGGACCAGAGGGGAAGCCTTAAAAGGATGGGCTGAGGTCACCTGGTTTGTTCAGTCTGAAGAGGAGGAGACTGAAGTTAGACCTCATTGTGATCTTCACCATCCTCCTGAGAGGAAGAGGAGGGGCAGACACTGATCTCTTCACTCTGTGACCAGTGACAGGACTCAAGAGAATGACATGAAGCTGTGTCAGGAGAGGTTTAGGTGGGATATCAGGAAATGGTTCTTCCCCCAGAGGGTGGTTGGGCACTGGAACAGCTCCCCAGGACAATGGTCAGAGTCCCAAACCTGACAGAGCTCAAGAAGCATTTGGACAAAGGTCTCAGGAACATGGTGTGACTCTTGGGGTGTCCTGTCCAGGGCCAGGAGTTGGACTTTGATGACCTTGAGGGGTCCTTTCCAACTCAGCTTATCCTATGAATCTGTGACAAAAAGTAGCAGGACTTATAAAAATATCTTCTTTTTACTACAACTCGTGAAAGTCCAAATGTAATACTTAAATTGTTCAGTAACTTGAGATAGAATAACAGAATAATTGAATCATTTTGGTTGGAAAAAGATGTCTAAGGTCATCAAGTCCATTAACCCAGCACTGCCAAGTCTACCAGAGCTGTTCTACCTTACATTTGGAAATCAATGAAAAAAAGATTTAGGATTAGATGAGAGACATCTGCTATCAGCTTTTCTCCAAGTACTATACAATATTAAGAAAGAGGAAGCAAGAAGAGAAACCTGTGCTGTTGTATTTCTGTGTCCAAGTGTCACACACTATTGACTTACTTCCTTGAGGATCAGTAGGAAAACAAACCAAGACAAGTATGAATAAGCAAAGTCTATTTATAAATATATTTATATATAGCTTAAGCCCAAAGTTTGTAGGTATAGACCAATATTCCACCTAAATATTAAGTAGCTGTGCTGACAACATGCTGGAGGATGACAGATGACATTGGCAGCTGCTGTAACAGGGAAGGACTTTTGCCAGAGCTGTCACTGTAGCTCAGAGCTGACAGCCAGCTCCGAGCGAGCCAGTCTGCCCTCGCCACCCCGGTGTAAGAGATACTGGGGGAAAGGTTTGACAAGCCCACGCTTCTCCACACAGGAAACACAAACAAATATTGTGTCAGGGAATACACAGCATCTATAATTCATCCCACAGTTAAAGCAATTTTAAGTAAAGGCAACTACAGTTAGCACAGCACATTTATAGCAGGTCAATCAGAGACTTTTAAAAACCTCAACCAAACCACTACAACCAGAAGCAAAAACCCTCTCAATATTTCATCCTGTATGAGTAGTTAGAACTCCCTGAGTCATCTCTCCTCCTTAAACAAAACCAAGTAACACAGGTAATAAAAAGCACAATATGATAAGATTTGAGACTTTCGGACTGAGAGATATCATTATGGTGAAATGAACAAGGGGGAAGCAGGCTGATGATAAGCTCTCACAAACTCTTGTCTTCCTGCTTCCAGTTTCTGAACCTGGCAGACTGGCAGAATAGCTGAGAAAAACCTCTTCAGTTGTTAGCAGCTGGCAAAAACAGTTTAGACAGGTCGAGATACAACAAAAATGAATAGATTGCATTTCAACAAGGTGACAANATTTTCAGATTTTTGCTCATGATATGCTACTCTTACCATTTTTGTGGCTTTCTGTATAATTTTGAGCTTTGAAAAGAACGCCATTCAGTGGCAGCTGCTATTTCTTTATTCTCATTTAACTTAAGGATCTAACAGAAGAATAAACTTCTCCTTTATAATGAGATTTAGAAAAAAAATAATAAAATCTTTCAAGAAATAAAATATTTTATATTTAGAGTGTAAGATTGGCAATAATGTTAATTTTGTCTAAAACAGCCTTACGTCTCTGAGGTCTTGAAGCAACCTGCTACCAAAACCACAAAATGTCTGGGTGACCTGTAACATTGATATCACTAATTCACTGCAATCCTCCTGCAGGCCAGACAGAAGATAATGAGAAGGTCAAGAAGAGTGGCTGAAGAATTGGTATAACTTGTGTTGACTTCACAAAGACAGGGCCATTAGAGACTTTGAGGATGATATGCTTCTCTAACACAATAAATATTCCAGAGTCACTGAGAAGGAACAAGATTCCTGTCATTTTGACTATTTTTCCATTCCCAGAGTATTAGAATAGTGACTTGTAGAAAAGCTGTAAAGTTTATCAACTCCTACTAGGGCTGCAAAATCAAAGCCAACACTTCTGCAAGTTCCCTGGTTTTAAATGCATAGGACAGGTGCTTAGGTTTGGTACAGTAAAGTTCTCATTAATGAACACTCATTAATGAACATACTAAAAAAAAAAAAAAAAAAAAAAAAAAACAGGGGGACTG
>VXBC01011640.1:140873-192536 GCA_013399945.1 Ploceus nigricollis
AAACAGCTGGACTGTTCCAAATTACAAAAATTATGTAAAAAATCTAGATTTTATTTCTCATTTTTAGAGGTGCCCAATGTCTCTACACATGGCACTTACACCCTCTTCCATGCCCCACAGAACCACTTGTAACATGGAGATTACACAATTACCTAAATCACAAAGGAATTCCAACAATGACTACAAAGAACATACTGTGACTCCAAAGTGTTCTGATAAAAAGAAAACAAAAGAAATGCAAAATACTTAGCAAAAAGGTAAGTAATCCTTTCTGATGTGTGCAATAATACCAGCACATGCTAACATCTTGCCCTACTTAATACATTAGTAATACTTTATGGTTTACATTAGGAACATATTTAGGTAAACAGTTAATTGAGATTAAAACCACATTTCCAAGTTACTCCCAAATCCTCATCCTCATAGGGTTCTCATTATATGCAGCTGAGTTCACTATCTTTTCAGAGGTACCTTCTCAGAGGACTGTTATCAAATATTCATCACAAAGAGACTTAAACCTGCTCATCCAGGAGCACCAGCTTACTTAATGTTGGATCAGAACAAAGCACAGCTCCCAAGTAAACCTGGTATGGATTATTGATGAGAACTAGAAAAAAGGGGAGTACCACCACTTGTGCAGCAGAGACAATGAGAAGAGCAGCAACCACAACATCCAACAGAAACTGGGATTTATCATGGCACCAGCTGTAAAGTACAGGCTAAAACAGATATCACACAGGCCAGAGCCTGTGCTGCATCTACAACAAAACCTGCAAAATATGGTTTGTTGTAGTTGAAAGAGCCTGACAGCTGAAAATGAATCTTCATACCTGGCAGAAGTTTCCATCCACAAGAAGACTGCTGGAGTCAGGTTCCATGGTTTCAAACAAACCAAATTTTTATAAAAGCAAACAAACCAGCTCAAACCAAGAAAAAACAAAGCAAAAGAAGAAAATAAACAACCATAAAACAAGCAATAAACACTGCAGTTAGGCTCAGTCAGAAATCCTTATCTTAAAAAATCTATCATTATTGAATATGGCAACTATTTTTAAAGAGTGTCTAGAGATGTTTTCAGTGCATATCTGTTGAAACTAAGAAGTTGATATTTGAAAAACTGGATTGATTTTTTTCCCCTGAAAAATGCTGGGATGTCTTTCTTTGTTTGTTTTCTGTTACTGTTTGTTAAAGCTGTTTATTCTTTTTTCTTCTAATTATTGATTTAATAAAAATTTATTTCAAGCTCCTTTTTTTTTTTTTTTTTAACAGAACCTTCACAAAACAAAAAGCAGCCAAGAACCTTGTGGTTATGAGAATTTCATGGGATACTAAGGTTGAAGTCACTGCTGTGAATCACACCAAACATTGAAAATGTGGCCCTTGCACTGACTCCTGTGACAGACCCAGCTGCTGGCTGTCTTATGCAATCCCTCACTATAAAATTAAGACAGGGTTGTTTTGTTGTTTTTTGGAATTTTTTTTTTAATGTAGAAAAAACACCAAATATTCCTCAAAACAATGCCATGAATCTAGGGCCAGATAGATCTTAGATAAATGCCTCAACATCTAGGCAAATTATTTTTCACAAGAGTTTATTCCAGCAAATTTTCACATGCCATAAAATAAATCTCTTCAAAATGAAAAAAAAAAAAAGTTTTGTCAGTTCTTAGCATTACTGAGTAAGAGGGCAGAGAGATATGTAAGTCAGTCAGTAGAATAATCATGTCATAGACAATATGTTAAACAAACATATAAGTTCCTTGATGATAGTTTGATGGTTACCTATTGCTTTTTACAGAATGTTAAATGCAGTGTCCTCCAATTAAACTATTTACAAATATCTGCGAAGCTAATTATCTTTTGATCATTAATCTGGCTTCTCTGCATGTTTATTTGTTTTCAGAGACAGTTATCCACATTAGAACAGCCAAGCACCCGAGATCAGCACGGCATAGTGTTTTTCAGATTTTTCCAGGCTCATGGCTATTTCCTGATGCCACATGACAGATCTGTAGCACTTTACGCTCTGATATACTAGGAGTATCCAGCTAAAAGCATTGCAAACAATGTTAATTTTGAAAGTCAAAGAAATCATAAAGATATTCACAATTTTACTAAGTCTTAAAAATATTCTGATTGCTCTTTAGCTTTGAATTCAGTGTTTGGATTTAATTTTATTTAGCATTCATATTTTTAAACTACTTTGCTGAACTGGAAATCATTCAAGGCTTTTGTGTGTCTGTGTGTATGAAAAAAAGAATAGAGGTGAGATCATTCTTAGGATTTAACATTGTTTTCCTCCCTAACATCAGGAAAACCTCATATTTTGCAAAGAGAAAGAAGAAAACATGATGAAAACAGGAAAAGCAGCTTCACTGACTTCTAAAATGTAGATTATCATGGACAGATGAGATAACATAGCATCAGCTGAGTTGTGACAAAATCTTTAAATGTCTAAGAGGTAGGAAATGAATGAATTTTTGTTTTCCTCTGAGACTTTTGATACAAGTACATCTAACCAAACCTCTCATCTGAAACCAGCATTTCATTTGCAATCTTGATGAATTATAAGAGTCTATGCAATTGAGCAGTACATTGTGTATTAATTTAAAATTATTATTTAAAAATGTCCTCCTCAAACTCAGGTTATTACACGTTTCACCTGAAATGACTTTGTGAAAACAAAAAAAATACCAAACTGTATAATGTTAATAACATTAAAGATGATCTCCTGCCACATCTTTCCAGAGACCACTGATGTTCACCTTAAAACACAAAATGTTTCAAACTCAAATCTATGTTAATATTGACCCAAAATTAAAGATCAATGGTGACAAATAGTGGCATAAGAGTCCTGTTTTGAGTGGGACAGCACTTTTCACATATCCAATTTATATGATTATAATTATGATTAGGGTCTGCAGGCTATATACAAACTAAAAGGTCACAGCTATCTCCTTTTATAGAGTCTTCTTTGTGCACAATTTTATGGATGGAAACTTTTTTGAGCACACCTTTGGTTTGTTCTACAAGGTACCTGAACAAGATTTTTAAATAGCACAAATATCTCACATAAGCTGTGACACTTTTCAGAGGAGTTTCTTAAAGCATACTGTGAATCTGGTATTAAACAATTCCATATGTTTGCCTCCAATTTGTGGCTAATTACAGCAAGTTTTTTTAGCACCTTCTCCTCTGTCATGAACCTTTCAGAAAATGACTGAACTAAAAATCATGGAGTTCAGGAACCTGCAATTGTTAAATATGCAGCTTTTATGAACAACAAGGCAATCTCAGGGAGTATTTTAGCATCTTTTTCTCTTTTGTTCTCGCTAGCAGCAATGCCAGTATGAGATCATCAGGCGCAAAACAATAATTCTATCACCACCTTACAGACTTTTGTGTATATCCAATCACATGGACTCTTCTGTAACAGACTGAAAAATACTCTTTTTAATGAATTATATTTTCAAAAAAATTTTTTGACAAATTATAAAATTAACATTACTCTTAATTTTAAGAGTATGTAATTTGATTTTGCGTTTCTTTTCAATGGATTCCACAAATATTTTGTTTTTTATTTTNAAAATTAACATTACTCTTAATTTTAAGAGTATGTAATTTGATTTTGCGTTTCTTTTCAATGGATTTCAATGGATTTCAAAAAACAAATATTTTGTTTTTTATTTTTGTTCCTCTCAGATAAACTTTTTTTAATTTATATTGTCTCTATAAGGTATAGATATATTGACAAATACTCTAATAACATAATATTTAAAAATATCCTGTATCAAACCATCATCAAAAGCTAGGAAATGTTCTATTGCTACTGACATATCACAAAACTGATAAAGTCAATTAATGATTTACTTTATTTGTGAAAATCATTAGGAACGGAATTTCCCTCTGGTGATGAATGTTTTTATAGTTCAAAACATCTTTTTTGCTGGTGGAAAAAGTTCAAAATTTTGATGGTTTGAAAAAAAATAAGCAGAAGTAATAAACACTACTGTGTTCCAATTTCAATTCCTCCAAAAAAGATATCTTTAAAATACTATGAAACCATAATACAGCATGTTTTGGAAAATTATACTTTACAACACACAACAAGGCAAAACTGTGAAATATCCCTGCAACATAAGAATTGTATGTTTCAACAGGATCATTTCCTTCCCTGGCAGAATTATGGAGCACACAGCAGGAGGCAAATGCAGCATTATCTGTGATCATTGTAATGGGAAGTGCTGATAGAAATTGCAATTGTTCCTTCTACTCCATCCCTCTTCCAACCTTGTTAAAAAGTGTGACAAATGAGAAGCCCAGGCTTTCTGATGAAGAGGTAATGATGGCTACATGTAGATGAGAATTTATTATCCTACCTTTGGTTTTCCCTTAAACAGACATCTTTAATGTATTCTTCCCCCTGAGCATCCCACTGCCACCTAATCTGTAGTCTTAAGAGTCTAAACAAGCAACTACTTTATTAATATTAACAAGACATTTCAATATTTATAACACATAGCAAGACTAAGGGGAAGTGAAATGATGGGCAGCTCAGCATTCAGATGCTAAATCTAAGTGACTGAGAAAGTACATTACAAATGGGTACAGATGGATGTCAAAAAAAAAAAAAAGGCAGGAGAGAGAGGCAGAAGGAATGTCTTTTGACTATGCTACAGAGCATCCTGCTCTCCAGATATGATCAGGTCTGCTCTGGCTTTTGGTGAGAAGTGTATTTCAACTGTATTTTTATTACACATACTCATATTATTTTTGTTTTGTATTAAGACCTTGACATGTAAGAATTTGTAACACTTTACAGGTATTATCAACAACCATCACTAGTCTGGAGTTACACTTTCCTATTCAGATATTCTAATGCTCCATAGAGATCTGGGAGTCAGAGTAGATCAAAACCCAATTCCAGCTTTCTTTACATAAACACAAACAAGCAATTATCTACAATGTCACCTAATCACCCTGAAGTGTCTTACATTAATAAAATAAACTGATTTTTCAAGTTTCACAGTAGAAGTCCAGCTTTCCAAGGTCACCCCAACAACACTGAACATGTCTCACAGGACATGGTAAGTATTTTGACCTGAAAGTTGGTGGCTGAATTCCATTTACCAGACATATGGTGGAAACCATTCACAGTAACATGGACCCAACAGGATTCCTATATTGTACAGTGAAAATACTGAGGCTGCTTTACTCACTGTGTATATGAAGTTCATTCTCTTTCATCCAGGACCCTCTGCTCATTCTGAACCTAAGTCCAGATGTTACATCCAGGTCAGGCAGTTGGATATGGCTTAAAGTCCAGGAGTCTGGTTCCAGATCCTACAACCAAAGGCTGGACCCCAAGCGTCCAAACCCACAGTGCCTCCTTTTCCTTTCACCTTCCCAGAGGACACAGCAGCCTCCCATCTGAGGAGTTATGACAACCGAGTCAGCTGTCTCCTCACCCTTTTTACTCTATGGATAAAGTAAACAACAGGATAAGCTAGGTAGCCCTCTTTCACAGATGCTTGGAAACCAATTCCTTAGGATATATATTCCCTGTTTATGTTAAATTTTGTCTTAACCTTGCAAAGAATGTCTTTGTTCCTTCTCTTTACTTTCCACATCACTTTGAAGATCCTCTCTTTGAGTTGGATCCTACCATAAGGGAAGCCACTGTTTCCATCTCTTTATTAATTTGTAATAATGTTACTTATCTAATGCATGAAGAAAGTTGCTGCCCTGTTTTTTTGGTTTTTGGGGGTTTTTTTTAAGCCACAGGTACTTTCCCAACAAAGAAAATACTTTCATCCTTCTTGGGTTAGTTGTTTGGGTTTGTTATCTTTGAGGAGGATGCAAACATATCCCTTTTTCAAATAAATCAATTAATTCTTCTGCTATAAAAAATGGGTAGCATTCTCTCAGGTTTTGACTGTGCAGCTCCTTTGTTCAACACTGAGCACAACTCTGGAACTGGAACTCTTCTTTCTATTTTGTGAAAAATTTTAATACTGCAGAAAAAGGAAACTAATTGTGTTCAGTTTAGTATGATTGCCAGTTTTTAGCACAAAACCAATCATTGCAAGAGCAAAGTGAGAAATACACAGAATATGCAACAAATGAAAATTGAATTACGTCTTCAGATAGCATCTGCAGGTACACAGCTACTTAAGCAACTCTAATTGCAGCCTGTTACTGAACCTCTTGCTCTTAGATCAGAGAGAACAAGTAGATACTGACAAAAGCTCCTCTGCTCAAAGCTGTTCTGCTTCAGAGGACACGTACCCACATTTGGGGAATCCTGAACTTGAGTTAGTAGGATCAATATTTCAGTCAGTATCAACTGTGCCTACAGAGATTCTGAACCAAAGCTTCCTCACATCCTTGCAGTCAGACACTCGGGAAAGGAGCTTATTCCGCTGTGCAGGCATGCCTCTTGTCTCACAGATTTTTTTTCTTTTTTTATTCTTTTTTGTCCTTCAGCTGTTTTGCCAAAGACAATCATCACCAAACCTGCTTGTACATTGTTACTTACTATTATTTCCTTCCTTGCTGAAATGCTATGCAAAGGGCTGATTATGTATCAGTTTCTTCTATTCTCATGTAGGAAGTATAACCACTTGCAATACCTTGATGACTGTTCTAAGCTAATTTTGGAGGTGCATATAGTAATTATTTTTTCACAAAATTATGTCAGCTATATAAAAAAAATTAACCTGAGGAGAAAGTGGATAGCTCAGAAATGGCAATAAGCTACAGAACTTCACATACCTAATTAACTGGTTTAAATCTAGTGAAACTAGATTAAAGCTAACACCCATGTGAAGACTATTATAATCATAATGTTACTTGTCCCAACATCCAACTATTTCGCTTCACTCAGACTTGTCCCACGTGCCCATATCCATGGCCAGCTTCCATCCTGCACTAATTATTTCACTCCATTGTGGGCAGGTCACCTTTTGGAAGGCTGACAGAGACTTGTCAGGTGGATATTTTTTGCTTGTCCTGCAAGAGTTTAGAGGGTGGTAGCAGGCGGTGGCAAAGTCTACACATCAAGTAGACCAATTTCCCAGTGTGGAAGGTGTTTCTGCAGATAAACACAGCTTAGCATTTTTCATCCCAAGGCTCACAGAAAACCTGCTTCCCCTGTGCCACCACATGTTAAAATGTCAGACATGACCTGACAAGAAGAGCAGGTTGCCCACAATAAATTAGGAAGTACTGCTGCCAGTGGGAGAGTAATGACTAGGAAACATTGCCACAGCAGGGCAACATGTTGGAGTAGGGTTAGAGTAAAATATCCTGTAACAACCCATGAGTCCTTTCCTTTCTCCTGGCAGTTAAGAGACAAATGACCAAACTTTGACTCTAGAGCAACAGTTTCTGAAGGAGCGAAATGTCTATTGATCTCGGCTAGAGTTTAAAATAAGAAAGGAACAAGCATTTGGGAGTTGCAATGCTGGATAATTGCTTGATAGATTATGCTAATAAAAATAATCTATCCTCTAGCTCTTGCTTTCTTTCACTTGCCCATTCACAAAATGGACAGAGCAGTACTGGTATGATGAAGAAGGAATTTTTCCACTAGAGCTATTTTTATCATAGCTTTGGTGTAAACAAACATCTTCTGCTTCAAAACTAGCATTTTGCCTTCTTTCACAAACAGCAGATCAAGTGGAATTGCTTTTAACAATGCTTATTTGTATTGCAAAATGAGGCTTTTATTATTTCCAGTAAAATAAACTGAATCAGCTATTCTGCAATTTTTCTGTAGCACATTTATTTTTTTCTAAAGAGAGGGATATTCAAATCTCATTTTAGAAAACCCAGCGATGTACTGTAAGCCCAAACTTGTTCGAGAGAAAAGTTAAAGGCCATTTCTCAGCAATTGTTTAGGGAAGGATTAGAATCATGTTAAAAAGCCTAGTGTGTTGCTTTCCTGGAAATGTTGTTTTCAGCTCCAAGCATCATTTTGAATGAACTGCCTTGTCACTGGCACAGAAGATAATTATCCCAGCCCCACCCAAAGAACTGAGCTTGAGCCAGCAGGGACAGCTGAGCTCAAAATTAAACAAATGCCGTGTTAAAACGGAAGATATTTTACCATGTTTCCAGTAAGATCTTAACTGAGTTTTTAGCCACTTTTAAACATTCTAAAGGGTGTCACATGCCACTGACCTACAAGCAGTGTGTAGGAAGGGCAAAACTAAACACTCTTAGGAGGTTAACAGTGTGAACAACACTTTTACACAAGTCTCATTCAGAGGGGCCAATTGAATGTACTACCTACAATCAAGGTCCTCCATGCCATCAGAACATGTCAAGCCTAGACAATCATCAATTGTCTAGATGATGGCTTTTTAAGAAAGCTCATGGTCAAGAGCAACAAGTGAATGACAGTAAAAATTACAGTACTAAACAAAATTAACAGCATAAAAAAATTACTGTGTTATTATGTAACTTCCTTCTTATGAAAAACTTTGTCCTGGCCTCATGCAATGTCAGAACTGGGTGGGTACAGAAGCAGAACAAACCAGTATGTCCAACCCTAATGACTGCTTAGACTGATCCCAGTTTTAAAAGTGATTTTTTTTTAAATTTTGTTTTTTAGCTAACTTATTGACAAGATAACATCCTTTATTAAGGAATCATTTAAAATGGAGTCATTGTGAGGTTTAATTTAGAAACTCGTCAAAAGTCAAGCCTGAACATGAAAACTAGATTCACAAATCCAACACTTAGCATTTGCAGAGACAACATCATTTCTATTCCATTAAAGTTAATTATTTGTATGCAAGAAGTCTTTTCAAAGCTCAAAGGAAGTATTAAACCCAGTAATCAACATGTCCTTGAAATTTATCTTTCAGACAGTCAACTGCAAACAACATATGCTTATGTCATACAGATTCAAAGAGAGTCTGTGAAGACCCAACACACAGGAGATACTGGAAGATACACACATTTGATTCACTGAATTGTACCTTTCAGTTACCTTCAGTAACTACTCACCTCCACATATCCTGGAAGATAATATGCAATTTAAAATATACTGTTGCCCAGTCAACATGGTGAAAAAGAATCTTTAATATTCAGGTTATTTGACAAAATCAGAGCGGCAGTAAGAGTGGTATCTGCAATAGATATGAAAGACCATCTGTACTTTGAATTTGACAAATATTTCATTAAAATATAAGTTAAAATTCAAATTCTAGGCATGTTAAATGATTGCTTTATGGAGGCCCTAGTCAGGAAGTAAATGAAGCAACTTCTAACTAGGTCCTGACTCACAAAAAGGTGTGGCTCAAGAGCTGTGATTAAAGAGCTGCCCTGCATAACTCAAGCAGACAAAAACATGCCTAGGTTGGATATCCATAGGAACAAACAGACTTGCAAAGTCTGCTATTGCTTGGAACTACAAAGTGTGAAAAGCAGAATAACAAAGAATAAGGAAGTTGTTAAAGTCTGTGAAGGACAGTCAAAAGTTTTGAGCAGTAGGCTCAAAATTGTTTAAAACCATATTAGAGGCATAAATCATAGGTACACCAATTCTAAAAGAAATTATGAAGTTGAGAAAATCTAGTTAAATATCAAAGTAGGAGAAGGCAGTAAAAATCCATAAGTCTGCTTTCAAATTGTGAAGCTGTGTGCAAATGAGGAAGATAGAAAGGTTCTTAATCTTTAGCAGCTTTTAGCAGGCTATACTTGAGTTTGAAAAACAACTTTCAAAGAACTAAAACCAGATAATACAGATTAAAATATTTTTAAATTTTCAAACACATAAGAAGAAAGGTGCCTGCAAAAAGATCACAGAAGAAGTAGAACATTTAAGCATAACAGGAGTACGCAAAGTAGATAATGCTAAAGCTATTTTTTTACTCTATGCATCCACTTAGGTAACTGTTCTGAAAAACCTTCCTTTGCAAGGTAAATATCAGTGATCCATGCCAAGCTGAAATACTGGTAGAAGAATTTATTAAGTTGACAAAATGATTTTCCAGTAGCAGATGGCATAGAATTCAAAAGGAAATCAAGGGTTAAACAGCTGATCTCTTGCTCATAATAAAAACTGGATTAGTGAACTTCAGAATAAAATACATTGTGAAGGTTCAATACAGCTCTCCTAAAGAGAAATATTTCCTTCCCAATTATAGGGTCTTATGAAGAAATGATCAAGCATAGTGATAAATCAGATTTATCTCATTAATCTCATCCCTTTGGAATGCCAAAAGGTGTCTCACAAGTTCAAAACAGAACAGTTCTAGGCATAGGATGATAGCAAATGTCCTCACACAGTTGGAAAACAAACTTAAAGTTACTAGATTTTACAGAGCCACAAGTGTCTAGTGGGGAGTTATGAATTATATTCATAAATTGATACAGAAACTTGGATGAACAATGAAGGATATAGTGTGTTGATGATACTGACATATTCACAGTAACAGAAACAGTGACTGCTTTCAACAAACAGAGAAACTTGGAAGATTCTGCTTTGGGCCAATAAAATTCATCATAGATAAAAAAGCTATTTGTGTATGGGAAAAAAAATTTTAACTCTACAAATACATTTTAAAGCTCTGCCCAATCAGGTACATCAATAAAATGATACATGGAAATAAAAAAAAAAAAAAAAAAGAAAGAAGTTTGTGAATAATTAGGAAGGAAACAGAAAAGAAGTCAGATTTCATTATGGCTATGTAGAAAAATATGCTGTACCTTGCTGTTAAATGGTCTAAGTTCTCACATCAAAAAGGGCACACTGAAAATGAGAAGTTTTACAAGAGAATGGCAGTGATTATCAAGGTAAGAAATGTTTCTGTACAAGAAGTGACAAAACAGACTAGGACCCTTCAGCCTGAAGAAGACATGGCAGGGTGAGGGGTACCTGGCACAAATGCACAGAGCTGTGAGCAGAACATGAGGAACAAGCAATGACCTTGCTCTCACCCCAAGAAGAGATGCAGTGCATAAAAACTGGTGTACAGCTAAAGGAATAGTAAAACCCTTTGAAGGTGGTAAAATGCAAAGTGTTACTACTCTCTAGGAAAGCCTCTGACCAGAGGCCAAGGGATTTTGGGACAGCATTCCAGGGAATGCCACTACACTTTTGCCATATTCTGGAGATCCACTGCTGGCCTTTGTCAGACAGAAGACTGTCAGGCATGGTCTGAACTGATTTGGTCTCTCTCACATCACTCATGCAACACTGAGATCAGTCACTGCTTCCAAACTGAATGCAATGTTTTACTGTAGCCTCCATGAGTGTGGATTTTCTTCTTTGTACATTTAATGTACTCAGAAAAAAGACAGCATTAGATATATTTGACTAAACACATAAGAAATGGCTGGAACAATATTTCATGTCAGTTTGCACAATGAGCAAAATGTATTTACTAAAAATCTCTTTCTTTTCTTTCTAATCATTCAGGTATTGCCCAGTCACTTCAAAAGAGCTGATAGCACCAGGCAGATTTCCAGCTGTGCTTTATCTGAAACCAGGAAATAATGTGTAAGCTTGCTCATGGAATAATGAACAAGCAATTAACAGAATCAAGACAGTTTCCAAATGGATCCTGTCTCTCTTCACGTATCACTGGTGCACTTAAAAAAATCTGTAGCTATTTTTATCTATCCTCCAGTTTCTCTAGGACTGATTTTCAGTTCATTGGTTCAGAATTACTGTGCTCCTGACAGGGTGAGGTGAGCTCCCAAAACTATGGGAGTTGATAAAATTCACAGTAAATAGGAATGTTCGGGTTATCCACTCTGTAACATCTTTTTCACATTGTTTTGTACTTGTGAACAAAAGCTCTTAACAGATGTTCCCATATATATGAATGCTTCTGTAGAGGCAGTTAAAACTGCTAAGAAAGGCTATCATAACCCACTAGCCATAAGGGAAAATGGAAAATAAAAGTTTTAATAGATGGTACTTAAGGTACTCTTCAATGTATCGGCTCAAAAAAAAAAATCCTAAGAACCTTTTATTAGATTTTTTAAAATAGCAATTATCATGCAATGATGGTAAAAATGACTGAAGAAATTAATTTAAAAGTAATTATTTTAAGTATTATACAACTATATTTCTACAGCTAGAAATTATATATTACAAATAATGAAGAAGGCACACAACCTTGGGAACTCATCTCTCAGTAACTTAGAAGCTAACTCCATCATCTCTGATTTCTCCTCTTCCTCTCAATTGTACAATTCTATTCTGTAAATCTCTCAGAACTTAAGAAGAAAATAGACCAAAAGAAAAAAAAGTATTTAAAAGAGTTCTGTCTTAGAAATATCAAACTTCCTTTTCAATATGAAATCCTGGAAGGGTAAGGAACAAAATAACTAATTTAACTAATTTAGAGACTATCACTTACCTTGGGGTACCTGCTGATTCTGGCTGTTCTCATGGGATTTAGGAGCTGTGCTGGAGGTCTCACAGAAGAAAAAAAAATAGGATCACTGTATGAAATAATTCTGAAAACACTGTTTTGTTTTTTTTTTTCTCTGATTTCATCAAAGTTTGTTTCTATTGCTGTTGCATTTTATGCTTTCACAACATTTTAGTTGATTTGACCCCTTTGATACCACACCACATTGCAATAAAAAGAGATGCATTTCTCGGTGAGGAAATGACAAACCTGTGGCAGCTTCACATAGCGGTTGTTAAAACAGAGTTGATGAAACATTCTGTTTGTTGTTTGGTAGCTTAGCTACTTCATCAAGCATTCTGCTTATTTCCTCTCATTACTGGAATTATGCCTTTCAGCTATGGAGACCAAGAACATTAATATATGATTTAGGCAACAAGAATATTAAAAGTGTGTGTGAACGAAATACTGACTAGGCTAAAAAGAAAATGGGACAATGCTGAGCATCCTCATTCTCCTGGTGCATCATACAGATCTTACACACTGTTTTAAGGATACATGTTCAAAACAAAGAATAAGGCCTTTTTTTCTTATTAGCAGAAGCTCTACATAGCCTTTCCACCTGGAAAATAAGGAAATAAATGAAAATTCTTCATTTTTCAGTCTCCTAAATGATACAAAGATTAACATTTTATTTTAGAATACCTTGATCTTTAGTTTCAACCACACACTAGTTTAACCATTACATTTTGAGGCTTTTTCTGACTTGTTGACTGCAACACCCCTGAACTTAAAGGAAAACAACCCCCCCCCACACACACACATCCCCAAAAGCAACAAGCACTCACATTTCAAAGCGTCTAGGAGTATCATTCCATGATGAATACAAAGAAGACCATATGTCTGAATAGACAGGTACATAATGAACATTATTAATATAGGATTGAACTGCAAGAACAAGAAAACTTAATGCAACTTAACCCTTTCACCCCAAGCAATCTGATAAAAAACACGGTTGACTTTTCAAATTGAAGTCAAAGCATTTTTTAAGGCTCTGAATGGATAATTTTACTTTTTCAGAGCATTTTTCTATTTAATTTCTAAAAGATAAAGAGTAAATTGATTTCTATCTCACTGATTTTTGCATTTTATGTTTAGAAACCAGTCTCAGTACTGCCAAGTAATAAGTTCAAAAATTCCTAAGGATTCAAAGTTTCATTAGTAAAATGAATCAGAATTGGCATCACTGCTCCTGCTAAAGGTAAAGCTAAACAAAACTCCCACGATCCTTAATGAGATAAATTAGGTCAATGCTGAAAGTTTCCATTCCTGTGAAGTGAAAAAGCACAACACCACCAATATTTTTGCTATAAATTCAAAGCTGATAAAAAAAACCTGCCATGCTTTTCCTGGTATGTTCAGGCATAGAAAAGAGAACATGTTTGGGCCAGGGAAAACACCACCTTTTCCATAAACAGCAGGGAGCAATTGTGGAATGATGATGATCCAAGGAAAGCACAGATCCTCCTATCACTTCAGACCTTGATGAAGGAAAAAGATACAAGTCTGGCAAAGTGGCAGAATATATGGGATGTGTAGATTTTAAGGATTTTTGTCAGCTATTCCATATGTGTAGTTATGATCAGATATACAGATGGAGAACACAATGCTAGAATATGATGAGGGAAGATGAGCTTTAATTAGGGTTAAAAAATGGAGATGATCTGGCAAGTGTACAATATTACAAGAGCATCAGTTTTAGGGTTTAATAGATTGGTGTTGCACCCAGGAGGCTGTCCTTGCCCTAAATAGCAGGCTCCAACAAATACATTACATCTATACATATATATCTATATATATATGTACATACAAACACATGTGCCTGTATGTATTAATATGTAAATTATTTCTTTTTTCCTTCTAAATAATAATAGCATTTTTTCTAGCTGCTGTTAACTCTGAATTCCTTACAGGCCTCATAACAGAAATTTACCTGAAAAACTGATTTAGAAAATATAAATCTTTAAACTTTACATCTCCTTAGGAAACATCATGAACAAAGCTGAGATAGAGATGGACAAAGAGATAGAAAACAGTGTTACAGAAGTCAGACAAGCAGGGAATATCATAACTGTGAATGACCTTAAAAATGAGGAAAAGTGATCTGAATTGAAATTGCTATGAACTGGAAGCCAAAAGATGGATTTAAGGAATGCAGATATTATTGAAGAGGTAATAAAAGTAAACAAGATTAGTAATGAAAGTTGTAGTACTATGGTTTTGATTGGCAGGTAAGGATGGTGCTATTCCATCACTATGAGAAAAAATATAGAATTTGGAAGGGTACAGGAGAAAACTAAATTCTGGATGGATGGACAGACTTTAGGAAACCAGAAACAGAGGTTATGGGGCAGGGGGAAAAAAAAACTGAAAGGATGAGGAAAAATTAGTTCTGGAAATATAATTTTCAGATTACTACATAGCTTGGGAATGTATCCAGTAATCAGACTTAGTGTTACTAAGACAGATTGCTCAAGTAAGTCTTATTGTGTTGTTGTATCTTCCCTGATTTTCTGGGAAGCAGAAGTCTAAAATTTAATCCAGAATAAATATCCTTCTTTCAAACTGCACCTGGATATCCTAAGAAACAAAGCTTATTCACAGGCTTGCTGCCTACCTTGCCTGTGAAAACCTTTTCAATAAATCACCTAAATCCAACCATGTAAGTCTGGTTGCATCAGAAACATTAAGTCTGAGAAAATCAGCTTCTGGGTAGGAAAAAAATTTTTTATCCCTGCAGAATGACCAACTGTTTGAGTTCTCATTCATCACCTGGTCAATCAAACATCCATCCATACATATTCATTTCAATAAATTAGCTCAGTAGCAGCCTGAAAGAAGCCACAAAGTACTTTTCTATACATCTGGAGATTCGGACACCTGAGAAGGTCAAGGTACAGTGGAAGAATATAGGGAGTAGAGGAAAAGAGGGGAAAAAAAGAAAAGAAAAGGAGCCAGAAAAAAACCACCTATTAGATATAAACCCTTAGAAACAGAGAATCATGAATTCCAATGCTCTCGAAACAACTTCCTTTAGAAGATTTTCCCTTTGAGGTGTGTATAAAAGAGAAAACAAAGAAAAATATCTGTTACTCTCTTTATGAGTAGTTTTTCATTCTCTGGTATTCATGACTTAGATCAATTACAGATACATCAGAGTTCAGGTTTACTCACCCTGCATCCAGCACATTTGTATTGCGCACTTCTCTTGCTTAAAGTTCCCCTCTGCCTTGAATGTTTCATCAACTGTATGAGACAAGATTCCAGTTCAGAGAATTATGGTAGGTGTAGACTAAAAATTCCAGGCCTCTCGTGCTCACTCTGAGAACCTGTGTAGGAGGCAGGTCCATTCCCACCATCCTCATTCCCACAACACCTCATTGCTGTTCTTTCGTCACCTGTTAAAGTAGCCTGATAGCAGTCAAGAGTTCTTATGTATAAATGAGGGGAAATCTCAGAAGTTAAGAAGAGGTGTTATTCTATGAGCTGGGTGGTTCTGCCAAAATACCCAGATGTGCTGATTAAACTCTTCTGTAATAGACCTCTGTAAGGTTCAGTAACCCAACTAGTAGAGCAAATTTTGGCAAACACTACATTGTACAGAGACTAAAAGAGCTTCAAGTTCCTGTTTCTAAAAGAGGAACTGCAAAATCCATACAACTCCACCTAATTGATTTTTAAGTTTTAAAAAATATATAAAATACAATCTTTATAACAAATTGAGTTTTAATTTACTTGTAACATTAATTGATGTTGCCTGGTTACAGTTTACATACAAAATATGTACAGTATCACACATTTGTATGCCCAATCCTCAATACATACATTATTCAGTGACTAGGAGCAAAATCCACTGCAGAGTAACGAATTAACAATCCAAAAATAAGGAATCAATGCAGTTAAAATGACTGAGTACATACTTAATGATATTCTCATGATCCAGATCTGGTATTTGGAGAAACAGAAAAATTCTATAAATTCCTTGATGAAGTTTAAGACATTTACAGGTCAATAAATTATGAGTGCCCTTCCACTTCAATTAAGCAAATACTTGTTTATAGTTAGAAACAAAGATTGGCATTGTGGAATGAACTTTGTTTCAGTTCAACAGCTGCATATTTACACTAAAACAAGCATTCTGCGTCCTCATTGAATTTATGGAGACTTGGCAAAATAAGCTCTGATTTATATTTAGATTCTAATGAAGGTAACCAGATATTGTTATTACTGTGGCTGGAAATCACAAACAAGTTCTTTTGTGTTCCCAAAATGCCCTCCCATACTATGTACTAACATTGCACTCAACTTGCTGTTTTGGAGGTCTTGGTGGTGGGAAAGTATTTACAGGTGGTAGAAGAAGGCTAGTGAAGATAAGGCTGGAATTCTTTTAGCCCTCACGTGTTACACATTTTTGGAGGTGTTATAAGGGGGTGGAATTAGCATTCACACCACTGTAGATTTCAGGAATCAGATAACATCTTTACAGGATTTATGAAGTCTCTTGGGCTTCCCAGCTATCAGCTAAAATTTTTATGCAGAGATGTCCTGTATCAATCTCGAAAGAATAAAGTAAATTTATTTCCTATTCTAGGTAAGGGAACTGGCTCAACCATGTTCCTCCATTTTCTAGCAATTTACTTGCTCAATATTACCCCTGTTTTACTCTTTCAAGTGGCCTGTAGAACAAGTCTGTTTCCTCTACATAGTCACTTTTCAAGAATACTTCACAACTCACAATTTTGGAGCTCATCTCTTAGTGGATGAAGCCTACAGTTTCCATCCTAAGCTAACTCTGTAGCCATTCTTAAATCCAACTAATTCTGAAATACAGTCCCAGTCATTTAACTGGAGCTGAGGAAAAAATATCCTGTATGGTCGGATCATGTTTTAAACAAGGACTTGAAGGCTGGGATTTTGGAAACCTTTTAGTAGCTTCTAAACCTTTTAGTAGCTTCTAAACCACAGAAAACCAATCAGTTTCCACAGGGTACATCTTCTCGTGTCTGACTTATATGAGATGATGATGCAATGATGCCCACTGATATGGCTTCATAGTTTCTGGCTAACACCTAGATTTACAAGGACATGAGCTAAGATTTAGTCAGTGTCAGCTGTAGCTGATAATGGTGAAAATGTACATTCTATCAGTTCTGAGCAAGATATGGTGCCTTGCCATAAAAGCTGGTGCCTTGGTGTACATTTGAAGTTATGTGGAGCTATCACCAAACTAAAACTTAGAGCTCCCTTCCCTTCCCTGCTGTGCTGTTCTCTTCATCCATGTGATGCACCAGTCTCACCTCATTCCAGTGCCTTCTTGTGCTAACAAGAAGACCAAGAAAACAGGGGTAAATATTTTAATGTCTGAAACCCAGATTCAGAGGCTCAGGGTCTGGTGCAATCAAATCCTTGCTCTGGGACAACAGCTCACATTTGACAGAGCTTCACCTTGCCCTGGGGGCGTGCAGGATGACGAAAGAACTTTCTTTGTCTATAAAACAGTTTAATTGGTCTGAAATATTTGTTGTTACATTTTTAAATATTTCATTGTTGTAGAAAAACTGAAGTTATTTTGTTGAAATTTTAATGGATTTTTTATTTTGCCTGCTGAGGCCAGCAATTCACAGTTATTTAAAACCACCATTTATGACATAAAAACAGCTGTTAAAATTTTTATCCAGAGTGCAGAATTTTGCCACTAACAAAATGAGTGTTTTTTCAATTTTTGTTTAGTTGGTGGTATAATAATATATTCTAGTGTTATGAAGAGCAAAGGACCCATTGAGTACTATAACAGGCTTATGTATACAATGTTATACAAATACTTAATTCACTGAATTAGTCCCCAGAGTTATCCAACATTTCAGCTTCAAAATTCCATATATGGTACACAAGGCATTGCAGCTTGAACACATCTCACACTGTTGTTACTTTGGATTTGTATCCTCCTCCTCATATGCTGCATAAATTTAATGCAAGATTTCTCAGTTATAAACAACAGTCTAAACATGAGTATTTTCAGGTAAAGAATCTACATTTTACCCTCTGAGAGAATTTAGTTGCAAGGATTCACTGATGTTACAGAATAAGACCAAGAGCAGAACTTGTTCTTTTGTCTAACAGCTTTTAAAAGCTGAAAATCTTTGTGATTTTAATCAAAGAGCAAAAGTATTAATGAAGGTCTTACCCATTTTATTTTTGTAAGGAACTTTAAGTCTTGAGTATCTGAAACTACAAAAGCGTCATGGAAATTGAACTACTGTGGAAAAACATGATGAAAAGAGCTTTTAGGGGGTTTGTATGGGTTTTTTTTCCTTTTTAACCCTTGCCCCAAAAAAGTGTCTACTGACAAAGAGCTTTCTGAATATTTAACAATTTAATCTTGGCTTATAAGGGGAAAATTAGTATTAGACTCCAAGGGTCACTTTCCACATTCAATTATATCAGTTTTCCCCAATTTAAGTCAGAGATTGTTCATAACCCATCTAAAACTAAAAATAAGTTAAACTTATACAAGGGGGTTCAAAGGATGTGTATAACACACAAAAGATAGAGGACAGGATTTAGGAAAAAATAAAAAATAAATTAATTAAAAAGAATAAAAAGCTAAGTGGACTTACACATTAAGTGAATAAAACCCTATACTGGGAGATGCAAATGTGCATGCTGATGTCATACCACTACATCCTCCTATCTCTGCACTCAAAACCAGAAATTATCCATAAACACCTACCCATTCCTTTTTTAAAGGGTTGCATTATCGCAATTATGACAAAATAAAGCCACAGTCTTAAATCCACCAGGCAATGTAAATAATTAATACTTCCTACAGTGCATGACCAACAGGGCCATTTTGGGAAGGGATGGGAAGTGAAGAAAAAGAGAAATGGAAGAATTATGTTTGTTTGCCCAACTAGTTAATGCTGTTCCCCAAAGGGGAAACTACTTTTTAATTGCAATTACAGACACACCTCTGCTGGCATGTCCTACAACCATTACTTTCAATGTTTCCAACTTTCCCTTGTCTGTAAATTTCTACTTTTTATGAAGACAGGATGACATAGGAGCTTCAAGTTTGGTTGCCCCATAGAGACAAGGGTTTATAGACTTCAAATAAAAACCTTGCTTTAGTCTTAACAGATGAAAACTGAACAGCTGCCTGTGGGTTTTTGTAAAGAATTCCTATCTATTACAATTTAAAAAGTTTAAAACCCGAATGCATCAATCCTTATTCTCAATAAAATCACAATGGACAACTGAAAAGTTCTCACAGAGTAACACCTACATATTTTTTTAACATATTTATATTAAATACATTGTGGTGAAAACCATGTCCATACACCAAATAGCAACTTCAGAGGTTTAGAAATATCCTACAATTCCTATTGCCATAGCCATTAACAAAAAGCCTTGGGGGAATGATTGTGAAAAAAAAATATTTATACTAGTAAGGACTGGTGTCTACACTAGTAGGTAGAAAAGACAAAAAGAGTAAAATTCAGATTTTTAAGATTCATTTTATTGTAACCCCCTATTTTTTACTTGATGTTTCCAACGACAACTGACCATGCTGGTCTATCCTGGATAAATTCCACCTCCTGAAACTGGGCCCTCAGAACAAAATTACTTGTTTCTGAAAACTGACAAGGTTTTTATGTTAAAACACAAGTCTTTTACTGTTAGTAGCAAAATATGTTTGCAAATACTTCTAATAGTCAATTTGTTTTAAAAACACAGTGATGAGTAACTTGCCTTATACCTCTTGTTTCAAAAGTAACCAGTATCACAGATGCAAAAGCTTCTTTTTTCACTCTCATCCTTTCACTTTTGTGTTCAATACAGTAATGACAGATACACATAGCGATGATTTGTAATTAAATTAAAATCAGCAATAAAAGGTGTGCAAAATGCATTTACTCCAAAACAATAAACAAGCACATGATTAATTGCTTGCAATATGCCTACCTTTGATGTGTGAAAATAAAGATGATGCAGCACCTGATCACCTTCGAATCAATTCAACATCCACCTGGTAGAAAAGCACATCATTTACTGCCAATTTACACAGGTTCCATGAAAGAATTTCCAAGACCTCTGGTGGAAAGGGACCAGAACAGGAAAAAAATTATATCCATTTAGCTCTTCCCCCTCTACTACAATGACTTAGACCAATTTCCACAGAAGGAAAATATCCCCCAAATGTCTATAATTCAAAAAATGAGGAAGAGCAAAATGTAGAATACATAACTACTCATTTTTAGACACTCTGATAACAGAGAAATATAGTCACCATTGGCACAGTATATGTCTTTTGTTGTGATTTGCCATAATTTCCGATGTATTCACAGAATTATACTCACACAAACAACAAAGAAATAAAATACAGAAGAACTCCTTAGCAGTGGCATCTAATTTCATTGGCATTGTGTTTTGAATCTCTGAGCACTCTCTTGAATTGCACTGTAGCACAGTAAGACTTATTAAATATACCAAGTATACAATTATGTGCACAATGAAAATAAAGAGGAAAATAGGTGGTAATAACAAATACCATTCCTCCTGTATGCAAAATTCTATTACTCTGCTTTTAAGTTCAAAAGTGTAAGAGAGTTTACCCTGCTTACTTTCTTTGGGTATCTGTAATATTTACAGAGGAAACTTGGACTACTGTTGATTTTCTTTGTTTTACTGGAGAAGCAGTTCCATTTCAGTGGTGAGTGATGATGCTACAGATCATCTGAAAGCTTGTTTAGGTTTAATTCTTTATGGTATTCATCTAAAATGCATTGCTGTCAAAGCAATAGCTTACCCTGGATTTCAGTAAGGTTGCAAGTCAAAATCTATATTCAATAGATTTGGGAAAATACTTTTCTCCCACACAAACCTTGTGGATATGTCTGGAATGCCAGAAACTTGAGATTTTGAGACGTGAACAACTGAATGTGAAGTAGTGTAACAGTGTAACTCACAGTAAATGGAATAAACTAGGTTGTCTAGCAGTGCTAAAATATTTACACCCCATCCCCACACGCATCTATACTCTCTCTTTACACCTCCCACACAGATGTCACCCTTTTGTAACTGGATGTAGAGAATAAAGAAGAAAGGGGAAGTCAAGTCACTAGCTTCTAATTTTGTTTTCTTCTAGTAGCTGCAGGGTATTAAGAGTCTAATAGTGAAAATATAAGTGTGCAAATATTCATATAATAGAATTTCACCTTTAAGCCTGCATAATGCCACATGATTCAGGAATTCTCTGTATTTGTAGCTTTTCACAAATTCAGGAAAAAAGTACATTTGCATAAACAGATCAAATATTAAAAAAAACAAACAAACAAACAAACAAACAAAAAAAAAACCCAACCACATTTTGCTAAATATGAAAATACTTAAGATATGAAAACTAGCAAAAGTAGCAATCCTTTCATTGCTAAGCAGAACATGAAAGCTCAGTGAAATGCAGGGAGATAACTTACATTATGACTACAGGCAACTGGTGATGCTAAAATCTGCTTAGCTCCTTGGAGATTGGTTGCATTCTTTTCCTATCAGATGACCACTCGAGTTTCACAGGCTGCTCTACAGCTCTTTTTTACAATAGGGAGCATTCTGCCCAAGCCCTGGCAAGTTGTCATTGATTGTTTCAAACGTTCTGTATTCAGCTATTCACTGAATGATTCACTGGCTTTTCAGACTGTAAGCCAGCCTAGTGTGTCAAATATGCTTCTGAAGATAAAGGCATTTGTAAATGTAAAGGCATCTGTAAATGCAAAAGGTGTTTAACTATGTATGCAGCCCTTACAAAGCACAGGCAGCAAGCGTGAGACTGCTCCCGGTGAGAAGGAAAGTAATTCAGCATCACTTTTCCTCTTTCTGAATTCACATTGCAAAATAAAGATTTAGTAGGCTCCCACATAATGAAGTTAAGGAATTTTAACAATACATCAGTGCTGGCCTACCACTATTTCTCTATTTTCTGCACCACAGAAATGTTAGCACTGTGTCTCCCAAGGAGCTATGATCCCTTTACAGTGTGAAAAGTGTATAAATACAGGGGCTGGGAGGCCTCAGTGGGCAAACCTACTGGCAACAAAACAATAAACACTCTGGCATATATTTACAGACACAAAATCCTGGCTTGCATTTGAATTAATTTACTCAGGGAACAGAAAAGAACCAAAGGTTTGAGTGGAGGAAAAGGGTGGAGAGATCCTAACATTTCAATACTTAATTACTCCCTAAAATTTCCCTTGAATCATGATTCCATTATGTTCTCACTTATTTCTTGTATTTTCAGATCTCTTACCCAAAACTCTGTTCCTTTTAGAAAGGCAGAAGGAAAAGTATGAAATTGTGAAGGCTGGAAAGAACATCTAAGGTCACTGAGACCAACAATTAACCCAGAATCACCATGTTCACCAGTAAACCAAGTGCCACATGCACACACCTTTTGAGCACTTTCAGGAATGGTGATTCCACCTCTTCCATGAGCACCTTGTTCCAATGCCTGATCACCCTTTCAGTGAGGAAATTTTCCCCAATATCCAATCTAAGCCTTCCCTGGTGGAACTTGAGGCCATTTCCACTCATCCTGTCACTTTTTACCCAGAAGACTGATCCTCAACTCACTATAATTACAGAATTATTTAGGTTGGATAAGACTTTTAAGTCATTGAGCCTGACCATTAACCCAGCACTGCCAAGTCCACCACTAAACCATGTTCCTCACTTCCACATCTACTGTTTTTTAAATACATCCAGAATTGGTGACTCTACCTCTGCCCTGGGCTGCCTGTTCCAATGCTTCACAATCATTTTGGTGAAGAATTTTTTTTCTAATATCCAATCTAAACCTCCCCGAGGTACAACTTAAGGCCATTTCTTCTCATCCTATTGCTGATTACCTGGGAGAAGAGAACAACCCCCATATGCCTAAATCCTCCTTTCAGGGAGTTGTAGAGAGTGATAAGGTCTCCACTGAGTCTCTTTTTCTCCAGGCTAAACCCTCCCAGGTCCCTCAGTCTAATAAAACTTGAGTTCCAGACCCTTTGCCAGCTCCATTCCCTTCTCTAGACTCGCTCCAGCACCTCAGTGTCTTTCCTGTAGTGAGGAGCCCAAAACTGAATACACAATTTTAGGTGTGGCCTCACCAGTGCTGGTCACAATTCCAAGCTGGCTGGGCATGATGCTCTGATTTTCCTGTACACTCAAGATGTGATGGCACTAGAGATGATCTGCTCCATGACCTTCCCCAGCACCAAGGTGAAGCTAAGAGACCTGCGGTTCTCCAGATTCCCCATCCAGATATTCATTTGAATGCTTGTTACTTTTGCTGACCTCCAATCAACTGGGACTCCCCATTTAATAAGGGCTCTTGGTAAATGATTGAATTTTGCTTGGTGACCTGTTCTGGCAGTTTCCTTGGCACTCTTGGGTGGATCCCATCTTGCACCATAGACTCATGTGTGTTTCAGTGGCATAGCAGACCTCAGCAAAAAAGGATAACTTTTTTCCCCCAGTTAGCTCAACTGAAACAAAACTTAGTTTCTCTTCCTTTAGGATTAATGAAGACAAAGTGAGTGTGCACTGTGGGAGGTCTCCTAGTGAAGAAGGAGCATGAATATGCCCAAAGCAACTCTAAGTTTAAATAAAACACGGTGTTAGTATGTTAAATCTTTTTCTCACTGACTCGTGAAGCTGTGTGTTGTACTGTAACTCAGAAGGCCCCACAGCGACCTTTCACAGTTTTGAGTTTCCCCAAATCTTGTAAGTTATGTGTGAAATAGCAGATCGTATGGAGCTGAGAAAAAGGAGTGCAACAGGGGAGGAACCAATAGGTAAACAAGGCATATTTTAAGTTTGGTGGTACCTCTTATTAAAAAAAAAAAATGTGGTGCTGGGAGGACATACTATATATATTTACATGTAAGTGCACCCAAAATAGAACACTCACAAAGAAAGTAGAAAAGTAGAAGAATAGGTTGTAGAACTGCTGCAAGCTCCAAGAAAAGACAGAAACCCCTTTAAAATAGGAAATCATTAAATTGAAAGATCAAGAAATAGCACAAGCACAAAACGCTGCATAGAGGGAATTCAAGGCAAGTAATAGTCAATGTGTACAAATGATGTGGCACAATGGATTCTGCCTACAGTGAAGAACTTTGTTATACCCACTCCTACTTTCCAACTCCCCTAGAAAAATCAATGCCTTCCAGTGCTTGCTGAGCCAAATGGGGAATGCCAATGAGACTCCAGTTTGTTTTGACATACCACCCAGTTACACCTCTGAAGAAACAGGCACTGAATTTGTCATCATAAAAAAAACTTTGGGGGATGAAAAACTGCACGTTACAGTCCTGTTGGCAGTGCTAGCAGATGGCATGAAATTGCCACCATATGTGATTCCGAAGCGTAAAACAATGCCGAAGGAACAGCTGCCTACTGGAATAATTGCTAGGTGTCAAAACCAGGATGGATGTCTAAAGACTTAATGAGGGATTGGCTGAACGTTGTTTGCAATAGGTGACCAGGTGTGCTATTAACAGAAAGGAGAAATGCTTGTCCTAGACACATTCAAAGGAACCTACCACTAGCAAACAGTAATGTCAGAGAAGTTAATTCTGTTCTCTGGTCACAATGGGAGGAGAGCATTCACAGGTGCAGGTGGCTCCATGTATTAGCAAACAAACCCTTTGAAGACCATTTGAAATCTATTCAAAATGGCTCTAGAGATGTGATCATGTTATAACTCCTAGAGAAAATAATGTAGTTCAGCAATGGAGTTAGACAGAATCACACCAGATAAACCCAGAAGCTGCAGTTGAAAGTTTTAAGAAACTCCATATTTCAATTTCCATGTTGGAATCAAAGGCAATTTGCTTGAGTTCAAAGATTTTGAGAGCAGGGAAAACTCGGAAAACTAACAAGAAAGTGCAGGAGAGAGAATTGAGGGAAGTGAAGAGGGATGAGACATGTAATAAATATTTTTTTTGTTTATAACTTTCTAATTTGGATGGAAGGAGATGTTGCCTTCTGTTCAAACCTGTTATTTTTCCCGGCTGACACAGTAGGTGACTCTGAAGCTCAGTCTCAACATCCCAGCTGCAAGTGCACCAAGAGGGAGGTCAGAGCTGCCTTGCAGAACCCCTGTGTACCATGAGCTAGGACCAGCCACATGCCTGGGGAAGGTACAACAGTGCATCTTCTCCACTGGCTCCAATTGCATTTGAACTAGTGGAATTCAGTTGGAAAAAACTGCATTATCAGAGCACCTCTGCCTTTCAGATTAAAGACAATAGCACAGCCTTACCTCTCACACAACAGCTCATATTTTCACAACATGGCCTCACTTATTCCTAAAAACAAAAACCCACACAACCAAAAAAAACCAACAAACCCCAAACCAAAACAAAAACCAACCCTGCCCCCCAAAAACCCACACATATCTGCAACCAAACAAACAACCAATTCCAGCCATATAAAGTGTCTCTCCACAGGGTAAAAAAATTCAGTCAGAAAATATTTTTATGAATTTTTCATATATCCTCCTGGATTTTGGCCGATCATCCACATCCTTTTTTTTTTTTTCTCCCTGAACACANTGAATTTTTCATATATCCTCCTGGATTTTGGCCGATCATCCCCATCCTTTTTTTTTTTTTTTCTCCCTGAACACAGGATTGCACTAGTGACTAGGTGACTTTGAAATGTCTTGGGTTTTAAACCAACAATGCACATAAGAATACAATTTTGTGCTACTTCTGTAGAAATATATCTAGACAGGTATTTATAAACTCACAGGAGTCCTTACAAAACTTCAAAGCTTACCCACACTATTGAATTTCTTTTTCCTATTGCAACATTCAGAGGCATATCAGTTTGAACATTCTGTTGTGATAGTAGGCATTTCTGCATGAAAAATCTTCAGCATGAAGAAGTGCCTAACAAGAATATAATAAAGAGATCAACTGCTCCCTGCCATGCTTAATGTAGTCTACATTTTGTTAATGATAGTTCCTCCCAGAAGCATCTAAAATGTCTGAATTTAAACACAAGTTTAAATTCAGTTGGAAATGTTAAGATCTGAGGAGATTGACACAATTCTTACTCAGTTCTGTTGGAGTAGCACTGGGAGCTGGTTCCTCCTTGCTGCTTATAGAGCATCCATTTCTAAGAGAGTGCTTTAAAAGAGTGTTCTGGAGCTGGAAGAGTTTTAAATAGATTAACTGGGTATTTGTGTCCTTACTACTTCCCAGTAGGTATACTAACTTAGGACTAAATCTTTCTTGGACTGATTTACTTCATCCTCAGCTGCATCCTTTGTCAGCACTGAGATTTGTCTTGGTAATTAAAGGAGCAGAGTCAGTGCCCAGACAACCATTTGAGTAGAATGATACAAAGACACCTTGGTGTCACCTTTGTTCACACGTGATTTTGGTGTGATTCTTACTTCATAACATCACATCCCAAACTCAGTCTGCATTATTTTAAAATTAGTCCTTAGATCTAAAATTTGAAATGAAATGAAGTGGCACAATCATTTAGCCTTGTGGCAAATAAGTTCAGCATTTGCACATGTTGAAAAATATGGAGTTGCTATATTAAAGTTAATTTAAATCCATCTTCAATATGGCTCATATTTATCACTTTTTAAGATGAATCTATGTGAAAGAAGTGTACCTTGGCTTCTTAAATATTGCAAAGGAAAGATGTTTAAATTTATAGATCCCCCAGAAGCTTTAACTCTGTTTCCCTATGCACATACTTTTTAACAAGACCTTTCAGTACATGATCAGGGGAAACAGGCTGCTAGCTACTGCACATTGTTAGATTTATTGGGAGTGGGCTGGGAATAAATGTTGCTTAGTGTGGTGGTGTGTTTTATTAAGNGGAGGTGGTAAGTACCAGTTTTTTAAACAGGTGAAGCAATACCCCACTTCTGGCTTCCTGAGAAATGATCTCCCCTTTAGGATCAATTTTCTATTAAAATAAATAATTCTACTGAAATCAAATTTCAGGCAAGATAAACGGGTTCTTGGCTTGCCTTCTCTATCTGTGGAATATATGGAGGATATTAAAATTATCTCTTCCAAACAAAAGATGTTTCAGCACACTAGCAAGACATAAAGTAGTACAGTCCAATGTCTGAAGGTTATTTCTGCAAATATTATTAGTCCTAGACCTAACCCTGTAGCTTTGTTGGCCCAAAAGAGATAATTTAATAATTCTAAAGAGTTTAATATTTCTCTAACAGAATTGACAGGACAAATACTTAATAGAAAGATTCCTTAAGTGCAACGTGAGATCACCATGAGATAGAGTGTGATGTGTGCATCTGACAAAAGAATGAACTTAGTTACCACTGACAGTGGGATATTAATATTTCTAATTTATTCCTTCACACTTCTATGTGCAGCTGGTTTTTAGGGCCAAAGTTTTATTTTCCTTGTGTTAAAATTACTCAGAGGTGAGAAAAACTTTCATCCCTCCAAAACTATTCACCATTAGACCTCCACTTCCCTTACTGTGGTCTATGCAAAAGGAAATGTGGATCTCAGTCTTGTTTCCAGTCTATGTAAAATCTTTTGCAACTGAGTCTCAGTGGGCCAGTTAAATAGCCAAAAAGCGAATTAGCATGGAGACAAAGGATGTCTCTGAACGTGAAGATAGTAACAGATTTTTTCAGAATAAATAAGCATATGGTAGATCAGAATAACAGAGGCTTCAGTGTTGTATCACAGCAGACATGTGCAACTCAAGGAGATTCCTAACAGACTTAGCTATGAATGAAGACTTATCTTCAGAGAAAATAATATAGTCAAGATCTCCGTGTTCTTTCACAAAGAAATCATTTATGCCAATTATAAACATGAATCGGAAGATACGTGTCTTTGTTGTTTCAAAACTCAACATCAAAACATTTCATCTGAGAATGATGAAACAAAATGCTCCAATTCCTACAGAAAAAAAAAAAAAAACAACATAAATCAGTTTTTAAGACTGAACATTGGAACAGATTCAGGGCAAATTATTATTATTTACCTCCAAACGCTGCCTAATTTTAGCCATACTTATTACAGACACTGCTGATTGCTCCAGCTTGGTTGGTGAGGAGTATCAAAAACAGGAGCTGTAGCTACTGGGTTTTGTTCAGTTTATTCCAAAGCACAGGAACAAAGCCACAAAGCCAGGATGAAACTACTCACATGGTGGTTCCTGTTCTGACACTGTGGGAGCCTAGACCTGCAGGCTTCACAATTTCCCTCATAATCCAGCTGGTCTGCAGGATCAAGCCCCAGGTGTTGGGAAATAAAAAGTGTGTCCTCATGGAGATGAAGCCTCTGTTGGTAGTCACAGTGTTGTAGCCCAGATTTACAGGAATAGGAATGCGTGGATTGAAAAGAGGGAAAATAAATGCTTTGTGATTCCAATTTGTGACTGTGCAGCATAAGAAGGAAAAGCTGGAAGGCAAAATTGCAGAAGATGGTATTTGTGCAGACTCCATGGCAGTATTGGGAAAGTAGCAGATCTCAAATTACCTAAGTGGCTGTAGCCTGCTGGGATGAACTATGGAGCAGCCCAAGCTTTCAGGAGCCAGGCATTGCTCTTGGGAAAGGGAAAGGAAGGGATTGAAGCAAGCTACCTCCTCTGTGTGAAAGGCCTGACACAGACCTGAAGACTGCTATCAAGAGAAGAACCCATGCCTTCTAAATTTACAAAGCATTGTTCAAACAGGAGAGTACCTTGAGTTTTTTGCAGTGCTCTAAACTCTGAGAGTCAATTCTGTATTTGCCAAAATAGAGCTTGGACTTCATGACCTTGAGATTGAGCTGTAAGGCTGCCAGAAATATCAGAAGTAGATAAATATATTACTTCTCAGTATTGTAGATGTTTTTCTGTCAATTGTCACTGAGCTCTTTTCTCAGAAAACACACTGAAGTGTCAGTGTTGTCTGCAAACCTCAGTGAAAACATCAGTCATTCTAATTAAAGAGCTTCCAGAAATTGTTCTTCCTTATATACTGTTGACTATCAAAGAATATATTGGAAAAGACCATGGCCTGCTGTTGGGATGATGCTGTTAAAAAACTGAAACTTGGCAAATACTGACATCTTATGCTTTTGGCAGGAGACATTGTTCCAAATTCATCCACATATTAAATATTTATCCATAAAGCTAAAGAAGAAACAAGAATCTTAGGACAGTATTAACAAGACAACAGAAAGTAAGAGCCCAGTTAAAGGGAACTGCTCTTAAAGAGAAGATCCTGCTGAGAATTTGTTTCAGAGGACATGTTACCAAAGCATCCACAGTAAAAAGAGCCAAAATTTGCAATACAGTTTGATACCCACCACTCTATGCTTTGTTAGCAATCTCCATCTCCAGATTTTTAATAGCTGGTGACAGTGGCACTTGGGTTTTGTCTCTGCCTCACTTACACCGCTGAAGGGAATCGATGCTTTGTCCTTTCTTCCATCTGCTGAGCATGTGTTATCTAACAAAAGTGTGGGGAATATCTGGGGATGACAGCACTGAAATGACATTCATAAGGAAAAGAAAATCTCCAGTTCTAGCACCAAGACAATACAATAATAACAATGACCTTCAATGGCTAATGGCCCAAGCTATAGGGTCAGGAATTTGGGGAAAGCGTGGATATAACATTTTCTCACTTGACTGAAGTCTGCAAGTATCAAAATAAAAGGCAATGCCATTCCTGTCATAGCAAACCTAAATCCAACTCAGCAAGCTAAATGCCTTTTAAACACTCAAATCAATGGAACATATGAATGGGATAATGAGACGCTGTAAGCTTTTCTTGATCCACTTGTTTGAAGGATGATTTCTCTAAAATGCTTACATCAGCCTTACATTTACCTTCTCTTCTTCACTTTTTTTTCCCAGACTAGGCAAATTATATGATGTAGAACACACACCCAAATAAAAAGTATGAGAGAGGTGAAAGGCCTTGTTTTCCAGAAGTCCACAAGCAAATTAGTGACAGATTCAACACCTCTGACAACAGAAGTCGTTGCTTACAGCCACCCACAAATCATTGCACATCTGCTTTCTTCAGAGTGAAGCAGATGAAAAGAGACATGAATAGGTTAAAACAAATATTTTAAGAATTCCTAAACTCTCAGTTTAGATTTCAGTCTTAGTTATCAGCCATACTTCTGGATCAAAAAGTCAAATAGTTTAGATATTAATTTCAAACATTTTTGCCTGCTTTCCCAGAATTGCAAGGAATAGCATATAGGTACCTTACATATCAGTTGCTTTTATAGGTAATAGTTTTTGATGCTCATTCCATTTTAAAAAATCAGGCTCCAGAATGAGTTACAGTCCTCTATTAGAGAGCAAAACAGCAATTTAATACTTAATGATGCCCAATAATTTCTTCATTATCCTTTGTTCTTGAGTCATACAGAATCTTTGTGCTAAAATCTCTCAGTAGGACTCCACCAAAATTTTTCTGATTAAATTTTCTTATCCTACCTTTTGCTAGAAATCTTCAGGTAGACAGAAGTATTCACACTACCTTTTATGATAAAAGCAGAGAGAAAAAGATACAAAAAACTTCTTCAGTATCTGTTCTTTGAATTATTTGAAACTCCATTGGCTTTTGCTCTTCAAACCTTGATTTCATACACAAAGAGGCACCCTTGGGCTTCACTTTAAGTCATCACAAGTGTCACCTTTCAGAGAAGACAAATAAGCAGGCCTATTTTTGCAATTTACCTCCACCACTCCCCAGTAAAGAGGGAGACAGACTTTGAATGTCTTTTATGGGATGGCTATGCTTTTTAATTATGTTCCCTAGCTTCTACTCATATTGGAGTTAATCCTACTGGATGATACTGTGTTATTTCCATTGATTACAATGGGCTTTGGATCCAGCTGACTGAGAAAAATAAATCCTGGTGTTTGTCCAGCATGCTGAATTGTTATGTTTTAGAACATTCTATGCAGAAAAAAATAGCCCCAAATACAAAATCATCACTTTTGCAATCTGACAGAATAGAGAAGCAGGGGAACCAAAGAAAGAGACTGAAAGCAAGAACAAGAGGGGAACAGCAACAGTGAGAGAGAAAATAAACAAAGCCACAGAAGAATTTAAACTCTGCAGTGTTTCAGAGTGAAGGGACACAACAGGAAGGTGAATTTGTCTCATTTTTTTTGTACAGTTGCCAACTGATGCTCTTGGTGGGGAAGGGAGGCTATTTCTTCATTACTAAACTTAGTGAGGAAAGACATAAGGCAAAAATAAGCTATAAATACACCTCTTTAGGAACTTAAAAAGTCAGTGAAGATGATCTTGACAAAGACTTAAATTATTAAAACCAGGCAAATTTTCTTAACATATATACGTGCGTATATGTATTGGTAAGGGTTAGTCCAAATTTAAACTAGAGAAATTTTTCCATGAAATATTTTTTAAAATACTAAACTGCTTCAGCAGGAGCAATATTTAGAAAATGTTAACATTATCAAGAGATGCAAAGTCAAGATTAAAATTAACCTGACCTTCCTACTTTGGAATTTACACTATTTTGGAGCTGTATTTCAAGGCTTTGAGTGTCTGTGAGAATTTCAAATACAGCACTGGTTGCATACTCTCCTTCTCCTGGGCATCAGAAATGTTGCAGCAAGGTTAAGAAACTATAACAAGTATTCAGTGAAATTACCTTGTACGTACAAAACAATGACTAAATTGTATCTCAAACTGCTGATGGAACTTGGAATGGTCACAGCTTTCTCTTTCTATAAATCTAATGGAGCTGAGTCTGTTCCCATACTACTGGTAATAGTCCAAGGGGGATTTTGCCACAGGGATGAGGAAGGACAAAGAATGTTAATAAAAACATGCATTATAATACAACTACTGAAGTACTCTACCTCTGTGTCATGGTTTAAACCTAACCAGTAACCAAACCCCACAGAGCCACTCATTGGTGGGTCTCTACTAGAAGCAGAAAAGGCCTTGGCTCTGTATAAGCCCTGTTCAGCAACAACAGAAAACACCTCTGTGTGATCAACCCTATTTCCGGCACAAATCCAAAACACAGCCACACCCTTACAGCCACTGCGAAGAAAAATTAACTCTACCCCAGCAAAATCCAGCACAGCACACCAAGAAAATTGTGGCATCTATAATGGGGTACAAAAAGTCATGGGATCTCCCATTAATGAGATAAATCAGCCATGGACTGGATCCACTGGGGAATTTCCAGTGCTTGACAAGAGGGCTGGAAGAAAATGCATTTTCCACCACAGTGCAAGGGGGTGACCTGCCTTGTCACCCTGATCACTGCATTGCTGATTTGTATGGCTAATGGCCACCTCTCTCCAACATCAGGGCTGAAAGAACACTGCAAGCTTATTAATTAGATAGAGCATAAAGAGCCAGTTCATTTGCTGCAGAAGCAGCTCCTTTTGAAGGTTATCACCTTGATTTCTAAGGCTTTGACCTATGACCAGTATTTGCCTTTGCTGCTCACAAAGAATGATTATATTACACCCTTGCAAAAGAATTCCTCTGAAGCATGGCTATCCAGTCCTACACGCTCTACAGAAATACAGAGCCTAGAAATAATCTCTCAGTACCCAAACTTGACAGCAATCTGCTGAATATTATGTCAGATCTGTCTACACAAACTGTTATCAGGTTACGGGTACGTATATTCTTAACTTTTCTTCCTTGTCGTGTAAAGTTATCTTTTTGGTGATGTATGGAAATGCTGACATTCTTTTTCAAAATTCATTTCCCATAACACCACGCTATGAGGTAACCTAGTCAAAGACAAACTGTTCTGCCTAGATATATACCAAACAAAAAAAAAGCCCTGTTCTGAGTTCAGTGTCTAGATTAATCTGGCTGTTCTGGACCAAGACACAAGTAGGATTTCAAACACTCTCCTCAATACTGCATTGCTTCTTGCTTCTTGAAGTGTGAAGCATCATTGTGATGGCTACTGTGGCTCAGCCACAGGCATCTAATTTCCCTTATTCACTGTATCTGCATATGAGCTGCCTGGTCTGCCTTGGTAAATTTATAGCTCTGGGTCCTTGCATTGTTGTGCTTAGTCTAACAATGACCAAGTTTCATGTTAGCCTGGATGCAAATAATTTCTTTCCCAACATATAAATTGGAATACATTTAGAAGTCATTCACCTTGAAAAATGATTTAGTTAAGGGGAAAAGAAAGTATCACTATGTAATTGAGTCAGTGAGGTAAATGAAGATCCCTCTACAAGAGGAGAGGATAATAAAACTGTAACCACAATGAAGGAAAATGAAATTTTCTGTCCACACACAATAGTACCAATGCATATTAGAAATCCACATAATAATTCATTAAAGGATTCTTTGCAGCAATAAGTAGATTTCCCTATGTGGTACTGCTTGTGTGACATTTCAAGCACACAAGTCTGAAGTGCTGGACCTTGAACCCATCCACCCTGAGCCTCACCCTACTCCCAGGTACCTAACAATGGATGCCCCAGAGGTAGAACATGGGAGAATATGAGAGGAAAAGGCAGGAACATGTGGACATACAGTCAAGCACATAGCAGTATTTCCTCAGAGCTCTTCTTCAGCCTTCAACAACCCACAAATCTGTTACTTAAAACCCAGTTGGTCAAATCACAGTACCAACCAAATTAACAAAAGATACAGTTGGGAATAGCAGAGACAATCCTGTAGAAAGTCTGTAGAAACATTTGGAGAGGTCCCCCAAGAGTCACTATATATACTTTTCTAACACCACCAACTTGACACTCATCTGTGGTCAGGTAGGATGTTAGGAATACTGGGCCCAGGCAAAAACAGCAGATGTAACTTTAGTGTTTTATAAACACAGTGTGCATTCACTCTTTTGAGTGTTAAATACTAGTTTAGTCAGCCCACCTCCAAAAAATAAAATATATAAAAAATGTAACAGGTATAAATCTTAAAATGTTAGAAGTGCTTAATGAACTCTAAATAATGACAGTAAACATAAATGGATTTTAGCCCTTCAAGGAGATGGCAAATGAAATAAGACAGAGTTAAAACAGTCAGAGAAAAACCTGCATCCCCAAGCGTGATCACTGTTCCTCTTTTGTCTCCTAAATTTGTGAATACCTTATGTTCATTCCTAAGCATCCAGTACTGGTCACAGTCAGGCAGAAGGCATGATGTCAGGTGAACTTTAGGTATAAATGGCATGGCTTTACATCAAAATAAATAAATAGATTGAGATTAATTTCTGGTTTTCTTCAAAGTAATTTATAAGGAAGGTAGAAATTTCACAGCAGGTTGTAAACTAAGTGGGGCAACACTGATACGGCTGTGGAGTTTTTTCCTAATATATTTGTTTCCTTCATGTGACAACTTTGTAGGGGGGAAAAAATAAGACAAAAAAGTAAGCTGAGTTTTCCTGCTGAACACCAGCCTTCTCTATCACATCTTGCAAAAGTCTGTAACACTATTCAATCAGTCCAAAGCCTGGGATTGCAGAGACCTTCGACCGATGAAGTAGAGGACTGCTGGAGAAAAATTATTTCAATCCATTTTTAGGATAAAAGATGAAATACAGACAAAAAGTACTCAGTAACATCTTGTGCTTCACAGCCCTTGTAGAAACGTGAAAATTCTGAATCACCTATATTGCTGGGGATTCAATCAAAAGAGGTTTAATGGCTGGGCACAGGAGCAATGAAGTCATGGTGGAAGGCAGTTGGGTAGGTGGTATTTGGTAGCTCATTACAAGGCAGGTGATGGTCCAGAACATTTGCCTTGCTTTAATATCAAAAGTAAAGGTATTAAGCTGGAACACCTCTCCTATGAAGACAGGCTGAGTGTTGGGTTGTTCAACCTCGAGAAGTCTCCAGGGAGATTTTACTGCAGCTTTTCAGTATACAGAGGAATTTCTTAGAAAGACAGAATCAGATTTTCTACCAGTGTCTGTAGTGACAGAACAAAGAGCAACAATTTTAAACCCAAAGAGAGCAGGTGTAGGTAGGGCATAAAAATGAATTGTTTTGTGATAAGGGTAGCAACACAGTAGAACAGGTTACACAGAGAAGCTGAAGATGTTCCATCACAGGATGTGTTCAAGATTAGGCTGGATGAGGCTTCAAGCAACCCAGTTTAGTTGCCCCTGCCTATGGGAGGAGGTTAAAATAGATGATCTCTAAAGGTCCCTTCTGACCCAAAACATTCTACTGCTCTGTGATTCTAAAGGAATATCAATGCATGCAAATATACAGTGATTCACAACTGCCTGGCCACCTGTACAGAATTGTCACTGAAATAAAAGAAAAACCCCAAACCAACTAAACTTGAAAGACAATAATTATTTTCACTAGTAGCTGCATGCTAGGAGACCTCATTTCCTAAGCAGCATTTGCGCATGGGTAAGCCTAGTGATTCCTTGAAAACAACTAGTCAGCAAAATACCAGCTTTGTAGCACTTTGTGTATCAGGATGGAAATATTGAAGGTCTTAATTTAAACATTGTTTCTCTTTTGATTACAGAGAAACAACAGTGAAATCAAAAGTAATGTGTGTTTTATCCTGTCTGATGACAAACAAGGGGAGAAAATAACATCCTTAGTTCTCAACATTATCCAGTGTGGGGAAGTACAAAGGAAATTGAACAGATGCCTTCCTTCTACTGTAGGTTCTTTTTCAAACAGATATTTCTATAATTTGGTAAGAGGAACATGACAATCTAGCTTTCTGAATTAAAAATTAAAAAACAACAGGTTTACTTGTGAGATTAGTCACTGGGTACTACTTACTTGTGACACCAGCTTCAAGATGCTGCATTACAATTACATTATTAACAGCTAGTTTGAATCCCTCAAGATTTTCAATGAAACCTGAAAAAATCCTACAGTAAAAGCATTTTATCCAAAGGAAGAGAATGGGGTTATCAAAGGATTGTTATGACACTTCAGAGACAGAGGGGTACATGATTCTCCTCAGTATCAATTTTAGCAGCGTACATAACCAGTACATAATGCAGACCACCATCGTGGACTCAGAAACAGAAAGATGGATGTAAAGGACTAACATCAGGTGTGCAAGATTGCCATCCAGACTTCAGATGTTTCAAATCAAGAAACCAAGATTTCACTAGCTTAATTTAGCCCAATGTGCAATGTTTAGGAAAGAAAATGCAATATGAATGCCCAAGTCCACCAGGTTTTAAGCTCTAACACACAAATTTGAACCCCTCTCCTTCTGCACAGTCAGTGGAGAAAGTTTCAGAAGGTAATTTAGCACCTGAGTGGTTGAATATGGCTGTTTCCCTCTCCATTCACTGCAGAAGTGACAGTAGAGAGGTACAAACAATCAGGGGAGCTCACTGAGCTCAGTCTCTCATGGCTGAGGACAGCCATGCAATGCAATCCCTGTTTTAAAGACTCCACAAAGCACATGCACCAGCACACCCAATTCAGTGTGAGTTACTTATGATTAGCATGATTGTGAGCAATTTAACGGCTTATGATAGCTTGACACACACTTTAAAATTTGAATAAAGGTCACAAGTTCACAACTACAATTTGTTATAAAAGGGCAGCAAAAGTCAACTGCACTGCCAGAGAACACGCTCCTTTCACTAATTGGGGATTTTTTGCATAAAACTTCCAGAAGACCCTGAGCACCCATGCTACTGAGGAGCACAGCCTTTCCTTGCTTCCATCCCCACCAACCTGATGCAACAGATAAGCCCCAACTCCTGAATTAGGCAGCTCAGCTCAGGTAATATGAATTTGACCACTGTTCTAGATGCATCATAGCATTTATAAGCAGGTCATGAATTAAAAAACAAAACAAAACAAAACAAGCTATTGCTGTACAGTAAAATACTTGCTTTGGAATAAAACAGCATCCAAGATACAGCCTCCAAAAAATTTCTAATAGCTGTCCAGAAAATTGCCCTGTCAAAATCTACTCCCTCTGTGCCACTTCAACAGCAGGAAGACCTGGATACCTAACAGGAATATTTCTGGCATGGAAAGCCTAGCACCAGCTGACAGAAAGGACATACACATACATAACACCAACACACAGGCTTTGCCAAGGGACAAACTGGGTCTAATCAGGGCATGCTGCTCTCCAATAACTCTTGGCTGCAGAGTGTCCCCCTCGCTTTCACCACAGTTTAGCACAATTTAGAGATGTGATTGAGCTGTCATAACTTATCCAGGAACCTTCATCCAGGGATTACCACAGTAAAATAAATAACCCAAAAAACAAAACAAACAAAAAAAAAACCCAAAAAAAACCAAAAACAAACCCACAAAAAGCAAAAGCAAGTGTCCTGAAGTCAGTCTTCCCATATGTAAATCTTTCTGGAAAAGAGATAGTGCAGGGTTATGTAAAAATCACCGATTTGAAACACAGCCAGGAGAAGGAACTGGTAGGTAAAAGGATTTTGCATCTGAGAAATTTTTGCACCTTCCAAAGACACACAATAAGAATGGACTGGAAAGGTAAAAAAAAAAATTACAGAAATCATGAGGTGCATCACATAATTGAATTTAGCTAAGTCACCTATAATTAAAACTACAATGATTTATTAAAGAAAAAGAATGTTTTCACTCACACATCCCAGAGCACAGGAATTTACTAGTTTTTCAAGTTACACATGAAAATTCTCACACCTCACAGTGATAATGTTCCCCATAAATTCAAATAGATTATTACCCTCAGCTGATACATCAGAACATCCTCCAACAGATACATCAAACCGTATCAGACAAGTGTAAAAATTCACAGAGATTAATGAATTTAAGATTCAAAACAAGCAATGTACCTTTGAATAAAATATATTTGCAGGTTTTTTCTATAAAGATGAGTTAATTTATTAGGCATATGTATGAGCTGATTCCTGAAAAATTTATTGCCATTTCTAACTAGCAGAACCTTTCCTTTTTAATCAGTTCGTCCCCACTAATATTGAATCAAGGTTGTAAAGAAAACTGCTCTTTGAGAAGGATGTGATACCTAATGTCATAGCATACTGGTCTATGAATGTGCTTTGCTGTGGTTAGGCTTGCTGGATGCATAATACAAATTCTTTTCTAATTTTATAGAAGCAGGTAGTTAGATTAACACAATATTCTCTTCCTCTGAAGCTTGCTACCTGGCCAGAAATATACAGGAGCCAGGAGTAGGAATTTCCACACTCAAACTTCAGGGCAACTTTTTGGGTTTGACACAATGCTTTAGCCTAATGGCCTTTTATCCCCCAAATACATTTTAATTCAGCAATAAATAACCATCAGCAGAACATGGATAATTACTGTAGGTACATTAGAAATTAAAACCTCCTGCTATAACTGTCTCCAAGTCAATGAAAACATTTGTTATTGAAGAGTAACTGATGCCTTGAGAGATTCCAATTGTTCACACATACTTTTAATCTGTGGCAATATAACAGTTACTAATGGAATCTCTGTGCGTAAGAAATTTAAATCACAAAGAAAATTTNAGTCTTCTGGGCTTCTTATTTTGTTACTGTCCTTTCAGAGAGAATGTTTCTGCTTCAAATCCATTTACCATTGCTGAAAGTAAACCTATCCATTACTCTTTTTACCATACAGCAGAAGCACAGGAGCAAAACATCCTCCACCTCCAGCTTCTTCGGAGTCAGAATAGTGACCATCCATTTTGCAATTTGTGGATCATTGTGACTTTACTCAACAATACCAAAATTGTTTTGAAGTCCTGTTTGGGGCTTTTTTTACAGTTCAACACAATGATATTTGGCACCACTACAGTTGTTTATGGAGTCTTTCCTCCTTCAATAAAAAGATGGCCTGCCTTTGATTCATCTCTTAGAGCTTTTACTCAGAACTTCCTAAATCTGAAAACCTATTTCTTCCCTTCTGCCCTTCCTTTTCCTGGTCAGGAAGCACACAGCTGATATTAGCCAATGTTTTCCTCCCTCTACAAATATCGTTGGCATTTGACCCTGCTAATCCAGCTTTCCCTGGATCCTAGCACAAAGTGTCCTGAGGCAAGTCTTCAGTATGTTGCTCATCTTTTGGAGGGCAGCACCTTGCCATGCTGTCTGAGAAAGAATCTTTTGACGCCATGGAAATGTGGATCAGAGTTCTTCACTGCTTTGGAAATGTTTCCAATCTAGTTCATTCAATAGAGAGGGGAAAAAATATATATGAGCCACATGGGCAACATGAAATTTCTGAAGTCTGTGCAGGCTGTTCTACTGGGAACAGATCTGGTCTTCAAAAAAGTGATGAACATGAACATCACAATCAATGTCAAAGATTTTTAAATTCAATTTTATGTAAAGATCCCAAAATCCCACTAACACTTCCCAAGTACCAACCCACAGGACTCTTCCCTGTCAGCATTCTTCAAGCATTTTCAGCCTGGGTGAGTAACACAAGTATGTCCAATTCAGCCCTAAAACCTTCCTGTGCTTTTAAAGGCTTTTACTATGGGAAATTGATTCTCAGTATGGATGTAGAATAGTGTAACTTCTGTCTGACACCAGTAGAATTTATTTCAAAGGACAAACAGCTATGTAAGAGTTCCAGGAAACACATGACACTTCAGAAAAAAAGAAAAAATACATAGTCAAAGCTCCAAATTTTCTCTGAATAATATGCTTAAATGAAAATTTTCAAAGAAATTAAAACATAGGATGGAAAGTTTTCTAGAGAATGTCTCATTTATTCCTCTCTGCACAATCTGTTTCCTTTCAGTGCAATATTTTCACCACAAATAGAAATAAGTACATCTAAGTTCACCTTCAGCTATTAAATTCGACTTTTACAGTCCCTGGCATCTCTCCATTTTGTTGAAATCACTGAACAAGTCTTAGGCTAAAGTGGTTAAAACTCTTTTAAAATATTTCTTTTGGTTCTTTTCCTTTCAACAACCTCAGTCAGACACAGAATAGAAATGGTGAAACTATATTTCATGTAGTGGAAATTAGGCAATGCATTAAGAACATCTCTCTGAGTAGGTGATAATGGATTCCCATCATAGCTCTCAAAATTAGTCATCAAGTCACAATCTGAGGTCAAGTAAAGAGCTTTTCAAAGAAAATGAGCATGAACTGACAATTAATACATTTAGACTGGAAATCTGAGAGTTTCTAATTATAAGAATGGCGAGAATTTCCTGAGCAATAACAATGAAGGTAATAATCTACTTATTGCTGAGATAAAAACTGATTTTTATAACCAGATTGGCTATAACAGCACGTATTTATTTCCTGGATTTGGTGATCCAGTGGATTACTCTCAATATTTATTTTTCTACAGGATTATTTATTTATTATTATTCTATGCATCTTCCCACAATATTCCAGCAAGGGTAATGGGAAGGCTGCTGAATCCCACTTTAGAATATAGAGGAAAAATAAATGAATAAGAGGTCATTTTAAACCTTTTTTCAGTTGACATTTTTGAGTGCTGCATAAAGCTTTATATGAAAAAAGAACCTCTGATTTTCCAAAACCGGAATGCACTGCTCAATATCTTTTTATGAAAGATTAGATTTCCAAATTCTTATGCAGAATTAATTATGGCCCCTTATTATTTATAGAATATAATTTCTAAAATCAACATGAGCCTAATGTTGAACACCAAATGGTATTTTTGAAAAGCAGTCCAACTATGCTTCTAGTAACCAGTTGCATGTCTTTTAATTAGTTCTCATGATCAATTTTAATTAAAATGAATAATTCAAATATTATGCATTACAATCCCAAACATTAATCTTCTCAAGAAAGGTAAAGAAACTTAAAAGGCTATGATTTAAAACATAGTCTCCAAATTTGAGTTTATAAACTTCTCATGTGTCAGACGAAAGATCTACAATTTGGGTTGCCCTCTTATGTAACCTTGTCCTGTGCAGAAGTTCCTTGGACAAACAAAAGTCCCAGTAGAGATGAGAAAAAACTAAGTGCTCAGAAATTAATCCTTGTCTTTTCATAATCATAATACAAGACACAAAAAAAATAAAATATTAGACAAAAAAACTTTGAAAACTTGGTTTAAGCAAATATTTTATATTGTTGTAACCTTCAGGAGTCCTGGAGCTGCTGTGTGTTACAGAAAAAAATCTTCAAATTAGATATAAATTACCAAGAATTAGATGACTGTAATTTAGGAAATCCTAATGGGGGGAAAAAAAATCACCCAAAACCACTTTACTCTGGAAGTTGATAGAAAGCAGCTCACCTAGAACTAATACAGGTACAATGTGAAGTTATAGTCATAATGCATAACAATTTTGCATATTAGAAGACTATCGTATTTGTTTCTTGAAAATAAAATATGAAGAGTGACAGAAGAATTTTCTTAGGTTTTTTTTCAGTAAAGATGTCATATTTTGGGTTTAAAATACAGTAAACCTAAATCAATTAGAAAGAATCCAACATATATTTTGCCCATAGCTTTTCTTCCATTTTCTGTTAGAATGATTTCTGTCACTTGGGACATTCATATGGTACGCAAGAGGTGCGAGGGTAAACACAGATAAACTTAGAAAAATAAATGGATCAGATTGATCTTCAGCTTCTCTAAACTGGTGAACTTGTATTGACTCAGTGAGATGACTATCAGCTCTGCTCTACAGAAGCTGCTCACAGCAATCTTCCCCAGATTCAGAGATGAAGATGATGTGTTTCAGAAGCTTAAGTAGCCATATTCCCTCTGACCCCAAATGCATTCACCTCATGGCAATCTCCAACCTGATGTAATAGCTACAGAAGTTTCTGCAAGCAGGAATGTACATTACTGGCATACTAGTTTTGCCTCAAGTTATGAAGTCAGTCCTTTTTGTGCTAGCCTTGCACAAGCTGAAAAGTGAAAAACTTACTTTACAAAAAGAGAACAAAAAGTATTTACCTAAACAAAATAAAGAGCCAGAAGAAATGCAGCTGCTATCCTGAAATATGAAGGAAGAAAATGAGCTATTTCACCCTGGCCATGTTATTAGCAACTCTGACACTGAAACAAATGCATGTGAACTGGCCAAGAATAAATCCAGGCTTGATATTGAAAAAAGGCGTCATACTATCAGGAAGCAAGACTCTAAAACTCCTTTCTATTAGAAAACAGTAAAAACAAAGGAAAAATGATCATTCTTAAGTTTTGGCAAACATGATTAAAATATGACATGATAGATCTGGGACTGACAGCCCAAGACATCCTTGGCTTATATCCTGTATTCTTCTGAAGAAAAAGATAATAATAATGACTCCTACTTTCCAACTGGAATCAATTCTACCTTGGGCAGAAAATTACAAATAACCCTTTTAAGTGTGAGTAATACTTGGTTCATTCTACTCCAGCTGTTTACCACATATGATGCCCTTATCTGCAAGTCAGGAAAAATTTCTGTTGTTTCTTTTTATTACAACGTTAATGAAAACATTTGTTTCCACAAACCAGAGTTTGAGATCAACACAAACTCAGTCCAGAGCAGTAGTGCATGTGTGTGCATGCATGCACCAGTCAGTAAAAACTCAATGGAGGAAATTATCCAGCTGTTCTCTGCCAGATCCACAGTGCTGCTGGCACAACAAACTATGGGAACTGCTTCCTCTTAACCTCAGCTACCTCAGGTTACCTGGCTTGAAGCTGCTTAAAGCTGCCTTTGCACCTAGGTGGTAGATCATTGTGGCACATACCTTACACACACTCACACACAGAGAATCAATTAGGTTGGAAAAAAACCTCTGAGATTATCAAGCCCAACCTTTGAGTGATCCTTTGAGTGATCACCACCTTGTTGACCNTTTGGAAAAAACCTCTGAGATTATCAAGTCCAAACTCTGAGTGATCACCACCTTGTTGACCAGACCATGTGCCATGTCCAGTCTTTCCTTAAACACCTCCAGCCCATTCCAACAGTTAACAGCCATTTCAGTGAAGCAATTCCTCCTGATGTCCAACCTGAACCACCACCTGCACAATCTGAGGCTACGTCCTCTTGTCCTGTCGCTGCCTGCCAGGGAGAATTGGCTCTCCCTCACCTGGCTACAACCTCCTTTCAGGTGGCTGTAAAGTTTCAGTGCCTGGCTCTGCTGTTTTCTCACCTCCTTCCTCTGCTTCGTCTGTGTAACTCTCAGACCCCAGTCTGTTAAAGAGGGATGACAAAATTACTCTAAATCAGCTTTAAGGGGATTAGGAATTGCAGTATCTAGACAGAGTGGGAGCCAAAGTAATTTATCATTTAAACTTTATAAAAGTAAGAGTGTTACCACAGCAGCTATTTTTGTATGCTAGGGCAACATAATATTGTTAACAAGAAAAAATGAGTCAAATGTTTAGCAAATATTAATTAATTGAATAGCAAACAACAAGTATTCTTTTTTGGCAGATAAATACACTTGTTTGCCCAAGAAAATGAAGATATGTATGAGCACCAGTATTCCTTCAAATTAAAAAAAAAGATTGTTCAAATGCTCATTAAAAAAATTAAGAGACATACTTATGCAAAAATCTAATGAGTAATTAGATTTTGAAATTGTGTTCAGAAGTATTTGCCAATTATTTGATCAAACCACAAACTAAATGTTCCACTAAAAATAGCATGAAGGCAACAAATTCAAGGACTACAACATGACAAAACCTCCACACATAAATTGCTCATGTAATCTGATTTCTAACCTCTTGACCATAGTAGTTTGGCAATGTGATATCATATTCTGACATCTACAGAACTTTTATCATATTTATGCAGAGAAATGAGTGATATTCAGTGAATGGTATTTTTATTCAGTTTATTTTCTTCTGCTTCTTTAATTCCTTCTCTTTTCTTTTTCTTATCTTTTTTTTTTTTTAGATTTCTCTGATAAGTATGGTGTGGCCTAATTCCTTATAAACCCCATTTTGTTGAAGCCTGGTTTCAACAGCACTTTATATCTCTATATAGAATATTTTATCACCTTAAAAGGCTTCTCTTACTATTTTCTAAAAATCTACAGCATGTCTTTGAAGTGAGGAAGCTCTCTGTGAATATTTCACAGATGGGAAACTGAGTCATATATAAATATAACATTTAAGAAATCTAATTTGGGGTGTTAGCTTGATGACAAGATATGTATTTTACATATCGGAGATGCTCCCTGTTTGAACAAAATTCTAAGCTGTCAGCATTCCTAATCCAGTTAGGATGCAGGACGAGTTTCTTTCCACTTAAGTACATCTGAGCTAGAGAGGACTACAGAGAAATAAAACAGGAATCTAGAGGTCAGATAACTCACCCAAAATTAGAGATGAGATTGGCATAATTCGCGTCTGAAAAGCATCAGGTTCTTTCCATCGGCAAGAAAAGGAGTCAAAATATCAAAATATCAAAACTCACAAATAAACATCTAAAATTAAGTGGATGGACCCAGACCAGAATTCCCATGTTTTTGACCCTTGACATTAAGCTTCTGAACACTTTTATTTAATAGTGAAGCGTGTTTGATGGAGAGAGTTGTTCCCATAAATCTTTATACCTTGTCTGAGTTTAGGCAACATCAGTGGCACTAGTCGTTATGAGGAACTGGTAAATTTAAAAATATGTATATTTTTAAATTTTAAAAATATAATGTCCCTCGTCTTTCAGAAACTGAAACTTCTTTGTTCAGTGGGGCATGGAAGAAAAGTTAAACACACCTCTAAAAGCATAAATTTGTCCAGTGAGATGTCAAGCCCTGTTTTCTTCATGCTGCAATTGATGGGACAGTCAGTTCAGAGAGAAAGCTTGCTCTTACATCTCCTAAAATATCTGAAATGTCTTGTTATCTTTTTTTTTTTTCCTCATCAAAGACAAAACCATACAAGCCTTGGCTGCTGAACCTTTCAGAAGACAGACAGAACACACTCATCCCCCATGAGACTGTGATTCATTTCTAGTGAAAACCTTGTGGGGATNTTGGGGTGTTAGCTTGATGACAAGATATGTATTTTACATATCGGAGATGCTCCCTGTTTGAACAAAATTCTAAGCTGTCAGCATTCCTAATCCAGTTAGGATGCAGGATGAGTTTCTTTCCACTTAAGTACATCTGAGCTAGAGAGGACTACAGAGAAATAAAACAGGAATCTAGAGGTCAGATAACTCACCCAAAATTAGAGATGAGATTGGCATAATTCGCGTCTGAAAAGCATCAGGTTCTTTCCATCGGCAAGAAAAGGAGTCAAAATATCAAAATATCAAAACTCACAAATAAACATCTAAAATTAAGTGGATGGACCCAGACCAGAATTCCCATGTTTTTGACCCTTGACATTAAGCTTCTGAACACTTTTATTTAATAGTGAAGCGTGTTTGATGGAGAGAGTTGTTCCCATAAATCTTTATATCTTGTCTGAGTTTAGGCAACATCAGTGGCACTAGTCGTTATGAGGAACTGGTAAATTTAAAAATATGTATATTTTTAAATTTTAAAAATATANCCCCCATGAGACTGTGATTCATTTCTAGTGAAAACCTTGTGGGGATGTTGGGGAAGTAAAGGAAAATAAAAGCCTTTTCTGGTTATAAAGTAGAAAAACAATGTTCCATAAAAATCTCCGGCAACATCCACCTGCCACTGGGAATTTCACAAGCCAAGTAGATGACTGTTGCATTGGCTGCAAGTGAAGCCCAGACCTCCCATATGGCAGTGCTAATTCAGCCACCAAATGACCAGTGGTGCAGGGAAAGGTTCTCTGCCCCTCAGAAGCACTACCAGAGAGAAGACTTGTCTTTTCACTCAAGGTATTCTGCAGGATTGGATGTCCTTTGATTTATATTTTGAGTTGCTGTTCCAAATGTAGTCAAACACCTAAAAAAGGTTTGAAGGTTTACAATACAGGGATCCAAACAAATAGATAACACAGTATTTTTTCTCCAGAGTTTACAAACTTAAGCAAGCAGGTCAGGCATACAACAGTGAAACATTCAACATGAAGAGACTTTTTGACATAGTTACCTTCAATAATTTCCTAATATTGCTGTTTTGCCACTTGTATATACAAAGCAGCCCTTTGATTCTTTTGATGCTTTAGACAACCATAAAGGCAGTGGCTGCTAAGTACAACTCTCTCATTACAGACATAATGAAAAATAAAGTTCCACTTTTTGCAACATACCAGGAATCAGCTGAGAACATTGAGTACAACATCAGGTAAGACTACCTCAGAAGTAGAGAGGTGAGAAGGGCTTGACAACTGCAGAGAGATTAAAGGATTTTTGGGAAAGCTCTGAATGTTTCAGTCAGGTACTCAGTCAGGTCTGATCGCATTCCTCTATTCTTCTCACAGCTGATTTTAGGTTTTACAGCCTCTCCTGCCACACAGTTTAGCAGCAGCACATTCTGCTTTCCACAGTGCTTCATGTGTCAATCTTCCTTGCATCTGCATTCTGATTTAATTTCCCCAAATAAGCTCCCTTCTTCCCCCAACAGTGTCTTTGTCACATCTTCACCAATCATTGCTTTTAAGGAGGCTCAGCTATCAAAGGAAAATTAGAAAAGAAGCAGGAGTCCTTTCTAAAACCAAGCTCCCTTCATTTTTCCTTCCCGCTCTGTTTCCTCAGGGATAGAGTAACATTTTGGGCCTTGTCTTGATGGAGAGACCTGGTGGCCTCTTATTCTCACGCTGGGATGGAGAGAGCTCAATCACTTGTCAGTGGCATTAAATGTTTAATACTCATGCAAGCAGAACTGTCTCATGGTGGCTTGCTAATTACCCACTCCAACAGGCTCTAGATTGGATGGCCTTAGATTATTCTTCTTTTTGGCTATGCTTTAAAAAATAATTACTCATCATATTTTCAGAAAAATACAACAGTATGTTTCCACAGCAAAGGCTCTACTAGCAACGGGGAGGACACTAAAAATAGAATAAAAGAGGCCAGTGATTTCTTTGATTCATTGGCACTGTTTCCAGCTCTGCTGTGTGTGACTGGAGTTTGTACAGAGAGCAGAAATCCACTGAAGATGAGATCCTCCTCTTACACCAAGCTGTGTGCATTACTACTGTTGAATGAGTAATTAGTGCAATTTGCAGAAAATTAGCAGATATTTTTAATGAGAAAAGTCGTTTGTTTCTAGGATTGCCATTTTACATGCCACAGATTTGGTGGTATAGAATTCCAAAATAAAACTCAGCACTTCAATTAAACCACTCATGGAGCTCTGATGTGTGTCCCTAAAACACAGAATTTAAATAAGAATGACTGCATAATTCAATATCAGACAAGCTGAAACAGAAAATTATCCAAAAGTATAGCAGATAGATTTTTTTATCCAATCTCAAGATTTTGCTTTATCAAAGCTGACTAAACAGCTGGAATTTCAGAAATATCACTTTATCACCAAATGCATCGACAACCAGTGAAAAGAGATAGTTTTGACTGATTAGTTGTTAAAATCAGTGAAAATTAAAGCTACAGTGAAACATATCTAGAATATGAGAAAAATTAGTGAGAGTGCAAGAAGAATAGAAGAATAGAAGGTGACTTGGACACCAAACTTACTGTCAATGTGTCTATGTAAGAGGCAATGCAGAGGCCAAAAGCAGAAACTGCCAGTATGGAAGAAGCTGAAAAATTTGCCTGCAGTTTTGAACCTCAAAAATTAAAACCAGCAACAACATAGAAAGAACAGGATGCTAATAAATTCATATATACAATGACATAAACATGTGTGACATACCGTTTGAAAATTGACATTATAGAATCACAACTAATAGAGATTACTATATGAAGGTTTTGCCTTAAAGAAATGCTTTTCATAGCCAGGCATCCAGCAGTTCTGCATCCAGTGGCTGCAAAAATGTAGATTCAGTTCATATTCCTACAAACCCATTACAGATTATACAAAGAATGCTTGTCAACACTGAGAATAAACAGAGTTACTCTAATCATTAGAATTAGTCATTAAACAAAGGTACTCCCAAAGCTAATATTCATCCTATGAACAGGTTTCACTGTTTTCACTATAAAACTGCAGAAGGCTATTACTTTCAAATTTATTCTTTTTCAAAATCCTCTAATGTCAATGCTGAGATTTTCAATTTATCTTTAAGATAGAAAATTGAAACTGAATTAATTTTTGTTTTCAAACCATTATCAGCCCAAAACAACATTTAGAGAAAGCCCAGCTGATGCCCTCTCCTTCTTGTAGCCAGGCAGGATGCAGAAAGAAAAAGGGTTTCTTGATAATCAATAAGTGAGCAAGTGAAAACAAAACATCTTTCTTCTCATCCCTTATACTCCAAAACCAGATAGAAATAGAAACCTGAGCTTACGTATTCAGGAGAGTGAAATCAATGAAACAGTGGCACACCATAAAAGACTACAGTGAATGTATGTAGGATGAATTCAAAACCAAGGAAGTCTTCCATCTTGGCAAAACTCTTCTGCTTTATTTTTTATATGACTGCTGGCTATGTTACACCATAAAGAATGCAAAGACTAAGCATTATTCTGAGAAGGATATAACATTTTTTTCATTTACAGCAAAAACTTCAAGTCCTTGTTTTAAATGCAAAACTTCCGTGGTAACTGAATTTGCAGCTAAATTTGGGCTATTTACTGCTGATATACTGATTAATTTGATCATGAAAACATGAATCACACAGGCCAAAACACTGTTAGCAGCTTCCACATAGACATAAAAGCCACAGATGTGGAGTAGAAGACGTACAGAAATCTGTATGCACATATATACATATACTTTCTGTGAAAATGAAAAAGAAAAAAAAAGGAAAATTACAGAACTTTTGGAATTCAGTAAAAGTGGTTTTTGCTCCATAGCTGTGGGACAAAAAATACTTGTGGTATTTTTTTTCCTGTCTCTTTGGTCGCTAAGACTGTAGACTTTCCAGTGACAGGAAATAGTTTATGTAGAACTCCATTCTACATTATTATGTTAAGCTGTGATCTGAACATGCCTATCAGATGGAACCTCCCTCTCAAACAGCTTGAGAGAAACTGCAACCATGGTAGCCATGCCTGAAACTACTCACTGCCCCAAACCAGCAGGGTAAGTTGTCCAACAGCTCTGAGTTTTGGTTCTTAGTAAATTAATTTTTTTATCCTACCAAAAAATGTCACCATCCCTCCAAATTTCTCCCCCTTTGCAGGTTTTTTTCTTTTCCTCATGCAGGAGTAATTTCTGTGGTGCTCTATCAGAAGTCAAGTACCTTATGACAAGCCATTTATAAACTTTCTTAGTATTTTCAGACTTGTTCCCTATTTTTTTTTCTCCATCTTGAACAATCTCTACAGAATAGCAAATTAATACAGGGTATAACTGCTGTACATGCAACCTAAATTTCTATGGGCAATTTCTATTCTGAGTTATCAATTGGAAAAAATATTTATACATCCATGGGTAGTTTAGGCCAGGTAATTTCATTTCACCTGTTTCTCCAAAAGGTCTGCATTTGGAGCATATGTTGATTATGTGGACCAGTTTATATAGTGGCAAATGCAAGCTTTTGATAAGCTAGGGTACTATTACAATCAAACACTGCCCACATTTTAAATTACCACTGTTTCTTATGCAAGGTATAATGTAGGATAATGCACGTAGCTTTACAGCTCGTTCTGAGTTTCAAAACAAGTTACAATGCAATCACCTATTAACCTTTTCATCCCGAGGGTTTTTCTACAAAAAGTTAATATCCCTGACAGCTCCTTGTTTATTTTCAGATCCATGCACTGTTTGCCACTAGTGACCTTGCAAGCAGATTCACACCTTACCAAGTGCCTGACCTTGAAGTCATTAAAATCCAATCACACACTGGGCAGGCTTCCATATTCATTAGGACAGCAAGAAGATAGATTTGAACATGCCTTTGAAGTGACCAATACATTCATCAGCCAATTTCCATCTTCTTCAACAATTTCAGATTGCTCAGGGATATTACTAGATTAATTGATACAGAAAATCTTTTGCAACAAAACAGTAGCAATGTTAAGCAGATGCAATATGTTTCTAATTAAAAAGGCTACGATCAAACATAAGTCATAAATTATAGGTTGTCCTATGAATACCCATATGAAGTTCCTACAACAGTTCTTTTTGCTTATGCTTTTGATGTAGGGGTCAGAGCATTTTCTCAAAACACATGATATTGAAACTAGCATCTAAAAATAAGAAAAGCCATGTCTACAGCTAAATGAAACCTCACACAGGATATATATTTTTTTAAATTAAATCCATCACTGGAACACGTTAATTAACCCTATTAAGTTCTTATGTATTTATTTCATAAGCCCCCTTGGAAGGTAAAACTTCAAATCATAAAGGTAGGATTTATAACAACCATGAAAAGAACAACAAAAGCTGAAACAAAGACCTAGAAGAAACATTTTCTCCATCCTATTTTGACATAAACTTGCCTTCATCTACACAGATTGTTCTCACAGAAAAGTGAAATTTATGTGAATATGCGTTGCAGAAAAAGAAAGATTTTTTTTCACATTGATATATGTGGGCACGATTTCTTCCAAATTTAAAGTGAGAAAGATATGAAAAAGGGTGGGATAAAGGAAGATGCTTCAAATACATAAATAGCAAACCTCAAATGAATCACTACCTGTCAAACAGGTTGCTCAAAACTCTGTTTGCTCTTCTCACAAATCACATTTACAGCAATACTGTTCAAAAGACTTCTACGTTTACCTGGAAAAGGCCAGAGTTATATCAAAACATTTTCAAGGGGACTGAGCTTCAATACTTTGGTCAAAGGTCTCTTTGCACAGAAGGCAGCTGAGGGCATGTTGCTAGCTCCTCTTGAATTTTTAAGCTTGTTGCTTTTTAGTGCATGGGGAACCCATCCATGTGAGTTTTCATCAAAGCACAGGCAAGAGGCTTTAAAAATCCAGGTTTCTTACTCCTTGTCTTAAAGTCCCAAATAGCACTGTTAACTGGCAATTTCACGATGGCAGCCATTTGAGTTTGTTTTTTTACTGGGATCTGTCTGAGGTACATCAGTGACAACGAATCAAAACATGGACCTGTTGGAGAGAACTTTTAATTCAGAAGGCTTTTGCCTGATTAACAGCTTTTAAGTAACCTTTGAAACAAATCACCACTTTTTACAGATCCCTCCAACTGTCTGATGGCAGAAGCCAAAAGTGACACATGTCCTGCAGGGGGCTGACCCACTAAAGTACTGCATTTTGGTGATCACAGTCCAGCATATAACTTCAATCAATACAAGGTTGTTTCAAAGAAAAAAAAAAAAAAAAAAAAAAAAAAAA
>VXBC01011640.1:192550-217719 GCA_013399945.1 Ploceus nigricollis
AAAAAAAAGACAGAAAGACTAAACAAATCCATGTAGAGACAAGAGACAAACAAGTTTAAGGACCAAAGATAATTCTAAAACTGGCTTCTTAAGGAGAGAGGAGAGGAGAGGAGAGAAGAATGAAAGAAAAATCAATATTGCTTGAAAATGCATTCCCCTAGATGGGAAAAGGGCTGTTGTCTTGAGAATATAGTATATAACAGGCAACTGGTTATTTCCCCATGTTTGTTCAAGACCATGTGATGAATGTCCCGAAACAGCATCTGTAACTATAAAACTGGTATAATAGACTTTCCATACTATTGCACAGTAAACAACTGGATAGAGCACAATAGTGTCAGTATCCTTTGTGTAATGGTCAGGTATTTTTCATTTATACTGTCCTTTCATAACCTGCATTGTGCTCACACTGAGCCAAAGCTCAAAGGCTTTGGCACCCAGTTACACCATAAATTGAAATAATGAGAATGGTTTTATATAGTTCTACAAAATGTGTCTAGGGTGTTGTGTGTGTAGTGTGAACAACTTTGCAGCCAAGACTCTTTCTGTGGAGAAAACTAAGACCTTGAGCTTTTCTCTGCTTCTGGAGAAAGCAGGGATATTTATGGCAATAAATGCATTGTTTTGAAAGCAACTAATTTTAACAGGCCCATTAGTCTTTATTGAATTAATATAAATAATTTTCCTTCAAGAAAATTAGGTTCAGGAGCATAAAGTCAATTATCTGGCATTACCTTTGTACACAAGAGAGACATTTCAAGTCATTACATCATACATGCTACAAAATCAGCAAATTAAATACACCCCTGAAATTTCAGGAACACAGTAGCTGAGAACGTGTCTAAAGCAGTATATAATAATTTATTAATAAAGATAAGATTTTAAAGCAATAAAACTGTTTGAGCACAAATCATACATACAACAGCTTCTTGAATACCTGTTTTTAGGTATAAAATGGAAAAATACAGCAGACCCTTTCTCACTGTTTACAAAGGAGATTTCTCTCTTTAGAATTTTATTTTGCAAATGTAGCTAACAGTAGTTATTATCTGAATGATGAAAGCCAAATAAAACTTTTAAAAAATACCCCCAAAAAAGGTTTATAGAGAAACATATAGAGAAACATACATTAAAATTTAGCAACTGCACATTCTTATATTTGACACTTTGTGTTTATGCATCCTGCATTGTTTTCTATTGACATCACCACTCTAATTCCATTTTTAAACACAGTTAAGTTCACAAAGGAGTGGAGGATCACTAAGATTTTGATTGCTGAGGGGCTGGGAGTCTATACAGCCTGTTGCATTGAAATTACTCTGTGACCTCCTCTGTACCTTTGAAAAACTAAAATCGGGTTCTAAAGCTTTACCCCATGCATAACCAATCCTACAACCACGCAGTTTGGGGTGTATAAGAGGTGAATGTGAGACCATTAAAAAACCAAAATCAATAAGGATGCATGAAAATAGCCAAATGGAGCAGGTACAAGTGTTGTGGTGCATCAGGCCAGCACAGAGTGTTCTTTCATTTGAGTGGTGACAACACTGATCAGTCTCTGATATTCTCCATATTTGGTCTGAATTTATTATCTTTTAATAACACCTCTAATATTTTAATGAATGCCCCTAATTATTTTAATGAATTTTCCATTTTTCACTTCAATTATGTAGTTATTTGACTATGTGATTTAAAACAAAGTTTTCTATGTCACTGTTAGTCTCACTCTCACTTTTGTCTTTTTTTAAAATGTTCCTACTCAGCTTCCAGATTTCTTCAGCAAAAGATGGGTGTCATCTCACAGCCCTAGTTGTTTAAGATAGAACTGATCTCATGTCTTCAATATATTTTAAGTGGGCATAACAATTACCTGAAAATATTTCACCAAATAACTTACTTTCATGCTACAATATTATGTTAAGAACCAGTTCCCCAAAACTCATTTTCTTTAAACAAGGATGAAAATGCACTTAGGCATGGATTTCCTGTTCATGGCCCCAGCTGTAACTTCAGCTTTAATATAATTATTATTTCTGTGTTTACTAAGCCTCCAAAGTGCTTAGTACAGAGCCAGTAAGTTCTTAGAAAACTTGGTAATAGAGCACAACTTAGGACAGTGATATTGGTTTCTCTTAAAAGGCAGATTTTAACAAAGTTTCATTGTTTTCCAAGTCAAAGAAGTAGAAAAATGCTCAGAATAACTAAGAACCTAGGAAGAAAAAGACTAAGACACTGACCTGACACCAAAAAAAAGTAAAGAACCAAACCATACATCCCAGGAAACAGAGGAACTACTCAAGGGGAAGAAAAAATTCACATTAGCAGCAATTCTTTATCATGGATACTTAATAATTTGCTTATTTGGTTGTATGTCTGCATTCTTAATAAAGGCTTGATTATAGGGGTTGCACACTGCCCTGTTTTGGTTTTTTTCCTCCTTTAGCATGGACAGGAATAGACATTAAATTCTTCATGGACTGCTTTATTTATTTCTTCAGACTAAGCTTAGGACTTAAGTCTTTGTTCTAGACAAAGGGGCATATTCCTCAGCTACCTCAATATTATTCAGACATAATACATAATTCAGTCATACCCACTGACCAGCAGCCACAAAGTCTGTAATTCTACACTGCAGAGAAAATTGTTTAGAGAATCATGGAATCATTTAGGTTGGAAAAGACTTTTCAGGTTGTCCAGTTAAGCCCATCACTGTCAAGCTCATCACTAAACTCTGTCCATAAGTGCCACACCTACAACCCTTTTAAACACCTCCAGGGATGGTGACTCAACCACTTCCCCGCACAGCCTGTTCCAATGCTTAAAAACCCTTTTGGTGAAAAAACTTTTACCTTATAGCCAGTCTAAACCTCCCCTGGTACACCTTGAGGCCATTTTCTCTTGTCCTATCATCTGTTACTTGCAAAAAGAGACAAACCCCCGCCTCGGTAAAACCTTATTTTAGAAAGAAAAAAAAAATCATAATCAAATGAGAAAAGACTCTGCAGTAGAAAGAGTATAAAGAAGTTAGCAATTTCAAAGTTAAATTTAACACAGAGTGATCCCAGGAGTTCACAATAGCAGCAGCTAAAATGTAGGTGGTGATTTTTTTTGGTGCAGAAGTGGGTAGTGATTTTTAGTGCACTTTATATTTAAATTAGCTCAAAGTGTACGACTGAATTACCTAGATGGTTAGATGGTATCTAACCATCTCAAATAATTACACAGAGGTATGTGATCTTCCATCTGACTAATGATCCCAAAACGTTTCTTCCAGAGGGAAGCTGGCGTGACATTGAGTAGGGGACAAATCACAAAAATGAGGACAATCAGAAAGTTACTTTTGCTTCAGTCATAAATAATGTGAAAAATTTGATGCAGCTGCTCCATGGGGACTCTGTAATGCAAAGACAGAGAATTTTGATATTCCTTTCCCTTACCTCATGCTGCAAAAAATGCTTGCCAAGATATATCAAATCAGTATCGACCTTTACAGATAAGCAGCATATCATGGAAGTTTGAGTTGAATCTTGAGAATAATAACATACATGAAACACTTAGAAGATTTAAAATACCAAGAAATGGGGGGTGGGGGAAGAGAGGGAGATTACAGTGAGCAAGATGCCAAGAGTAATGATAAGGCAGAGTAGAGCATTATTTGGAATAAAAATATGTTGTCACAGCTAGAACCTGATAAAAAATTCCTACAAGATGGAAACTAGATCTTCAGTGTTCATAAGAAATGAAGACCATTTATCCTGTGTGTCAAGTTTTTAGGCCAGGAAAGCACTTCAACAGAAAGGAAATGTGATCTACACAAGTGTTTTGGAGTAGAATCCCCAAAATCTGATAGGGGAAATCCACTGGTTACAGAAACATAATTATGTAGCAAAGAAGGGAGTACAGTTTTTAGATGGCATCCAAATATGTTATAACTCAATCTTGCAAAGGATCCACATCACTGGAATAGCAACTGTTCTTCAAGTTTTCAATTTACTACTCAAAATGTTCACAGGACATCTCACTCTAATAATCAAGCATCAATTAAAATCTGCAGATGGCAAAATTTAATGATGCAATTAAGTAATTTTGGTTATTTCCCAAACTGAAATTTAACACACATAGCTCTCAGGACAAATACATTCAAGATAAAGCCAGATTCTGTCTCTTCTCTTTTCTTCTTTCAGGTTTAGTTACACCTTTTGTTGCTTTTATGAAATGAGGCCACTTTTGCCTCTCTGCTCTTTTCCTTGTAGCCTTCCCCCACTGCCAGCAGGCATAAACTGACATCCAGTCTGGCTGCAGCATTTTAGCTCCTGCCCTCTCCTGCCCATTTGCTCCTGGGGTCTCACTCAGTCTTCCTCTGATCCCTGGAGGCTCTACCTCCTTGTCAAGACCAAACAGAAGAACAGGGATGAGTCATGAAAATGGGTAGATGACCACAAGAGAGAGACAAATTTAATATTGCATAAAGAAAAAAACATAGCCATCATTCAATGAAGACACATTTACTATGGTCTGGTGGTCAGAAACACATTAAAAATACAAGTAAAAACCACTCTAAAGTAGTCCTGTAGCAAACCCACAATGCTGGAGCTAAGATAAAAGGAATGACGAGCAATAAATTTATAAAAGCTGACTCACAAAATAAGCAGAAAGAGGGATGGCTTTTCAGAGAAGAACTGAGCAACTGAGGGAATATTAGGATAAAACTAAATAAATGTTGAGTTCATAATAAAATTACATTGCACAAGAAACTTTTTTTAGTGGCATGTTTACAGTGCTCTATTTAGACTGTACTACTGAATGTCTGGAATGTTGTAAAGGCAGAAAAAAGGCAAAGAAAGTTGAAACAGCAAACTAGTAGCGGCTCTTGAACATATGGCTTACAAAACAAAATTAAAAATATTTGTATTCTCCCTGAGGAAGTAGAATATAAAGTGAGCACAGCTCTGCATAAATACACAGGATCAGTGAGTAGGCAAGTTAAGTGTTTAACTGAATACTGTGCAACAGATACAAGCTAACAAATATGGTACAGTTTCTTTCAAAATTTTCAGACTTATGCAGTCTAAAAATTAATCTGAAACATGCATTCCAAAAGCCTTTTGCACTCACAGATAACAGTATAATAATGAAATATATGTGTGTGTGTATATATATATAGATTGCATATATGTGCATTTATAAACACATGGACACATGTTAAGTATCCCAACTTACAGATAAATAATTTTGTACAAATAATTTGGACCACATATTGCAACAGTGGTGAACTACCAGGGAAAGAGAAATCCATATTCATACTAATTTCTAACAGCCATTTATAAGAACTTATAATAATGAAATAATTCATATCACACTATCTGAATTGGTCTTAAAATATCCTACCTGACCTATTGGATAACTTTTAGTACTTCTGAAGTTGTCAATAATAAGTTTATGGATGATTCCTAAATTGAGAGACCCACACATATCTATTAGAAGCAAATTATACAACAGCACAAGGTATTGTCAAACATATTAGTAATGATGCAAGATTGTAAATGATTTGGCCAACTTGATCAAATCAAAGAGGGCTGCACCCTGCTGCAGGAAAAGAGTCACTTGAAAAACAGCAGAAGTTTTAATTCCAGGAGACCTACTCTGTGTGTGCTTGAGGGGCTCTTGCAACAAGAGAAGGTACTTTATAACTCCTAATTAGTTGGGAAACACAAGATTGGCAAATTCAGTCCTAATTCAGTGCTACTTCCTGCATCTACTTCAAACAAGTTTTAAATTTCCTAAGAGGGTTAGCTTAAAATAGTTGCATACAACAGGTTCCAGACACTTTCCCAAGGTACTTGGCATGACCAGTCCCAATTCCTTAGTAATTGCACCTGCACAGATATAAAAGTGTCCAGAAACTTTCCTCCCTCTTCTGCTGGCAACCCTGACCTTAGACATTGAGACTGCCAGGCAAGAGGCCAGAGTTCAATAAGAAGAGGTGTTCAATACTCATTCTGGCCAGCAGCAGCCACCTCCTGCCCCTTGTCACCGCTGCCTCCCTCCTCTGCTCTGTGCTGAGCTAACTCAGCCGCCAGCACAGCTGTCAGCCCGCGCCAGGGAACGAAATGGGATAAAAGAATAAAGGTGAGGAGAAGGAGGCTTTATTTTTAATCTAAATCGGTTCCCTGATCTGATGTGATGCACTTCACACCCTCGCAAGTAATTTTCAGGGACTTGGCAATAGAAGATATGGTCAGGGAAAGGTACTACTTAAACTGTCATTGTGGTTTCAGGGAACTATATTCTCATTTTGTGCTTTAACCAGCTGACAGCTCGGGAAGAGAGTAAGCAAGATAGGAGATACACATGGACAACTCACTCCATCCCAGTATATTGCCACTTTGGCTAAATTCCCCTAAAAAATGCCCTTTTTATTTTCTCACTTCTTACCGTCCTGAGACACCAAAAGCTTTCTAAGTTATCAGAGTGTCAGATGGATTTAAAGTGAGATTACAACATTCAGCACATTCTTAACCACTCATTTAAGTAACCCAGCTAAAAAACATCCTCTACACACTTTGAGTAAAACAAAGGCTACATTAAAATGAAATTAATCTTAGATATCTTCCATTATTTGATCTTAAATAAGTAAAGAAAAACTATTTGTCAACATCTCATCAATTTAATATTATTCTAATGATCTTAAAAAACATCTCCCAATACAAAAATTCACGGGGAAAATACACTCTCTCACATGCAGTCTGAAAGAAAGGTATTTTCTCCTAGGTTTGACACATTTGGTTGCTTTTCCATAAATGTTCAAAGCCAGGCAGATTGTAACTCTGTGGATTAGCTCTAATTAAATTTCAAAGTTGCAGTTGCAGCAGTGTGGCCTGGCATGAGGCAATGAATGACTTGGGCTCACAGGCTGAACACCTGCAACAAGGAGTTCCTTGAGCAAGGCATTAATACAGTCCAAGGAGATGGGAAAGGAAAGCTCTGAGCACAGACGGCCACCTGAGCTCTCCCTGTGAACAGAAACCTTTGCCATCAGTAATCCTCCATCTCAGAAACATCAGGGACTTAGATCATCCCTGAAACTAGGATTTTAGGTCATCCCCCACCTTTTGAATGTGTATGAGTAACAATAACCTCTTTATATGCAACAATCCTGTATATTCCAATCTATTTTTACCCACAGACACAACGGAGTAGAATTTACTTGCATTACAGTTTCAGCCAACTTTCCTCACTATCAAGTGTAACACATTTCTTTCACTGTAAAGCCCCAGAAAATCTTTTATATCAACAAAATATTTTCTTAATGACTTCTGCATGAATGCTAAATCATCAAAATTGTACCTTGTTATCATTTTTATTGCTGTTATGGGTGTGCTAATGAAATATAAATTGAAACCAAGGAAATCTTTCTGCTTTATTTTGACTTGTCAATGCCAAATATAGTTCCTATAGCCTCTATTTCAACTTTGTTATAAGTACTTTTCCATTTCCTCACTTACATATCATTTTCTGGTACTATTACTAACAGAAATTATGCAATTTTAGAAATAATTCTGCTACACAATCTGACCTATGCAGCTATCACAGTTCAGGCAATAGAGAGACAGAGGTTTCTGGCTGCTTACATGTCAGTGTTTACGTTCTGGCCCAAGTCTAGCCCTCAGTACATTTAAAACCAACATCCTAACAGCTGCATTAAAATTAGAAATTTTTACAAGAGCAGTTCAAATAAAAAAAATCATTCTCCATTTTGAAAGTCACATCCTACTTCCACAGAACTTTCTTCTAGAAGAAAGAGAAGGAAATATAATATAAATTTTATGCTGCTTACCCACCTGTACTTTTGTTTTCTATCACAACAATCAGAGAAGGGAAATTCCTGTCCTAAAGTTTGGCGCAGCAGACATTTGGCCTGTAGTGTGATTGGGTTATTCTATTTGAGTAATGGTCCTTGGAAACAGAATATTGTGTGCTACTGAGGGCCAAACCTTCAGATGGCATCACCTGGCATAGCTCCACTGATTCAGTGATATGGAACACAAACCCTCTGAGCAAAAGATGTATCATTTTATGGTTGGAATGCACCACTCACATTTTGTGTGTTATTGTAATTCAGCTGGATAAAAACTGCTAACAGCTGAAAACTGAGTCCTTCCAGGAAAACATTTAAGTAAAGAGTCCGAATAGCAATTCATTTGAAAAATTAAACATCTTATAGACTACTCTGGGAACAATTCCTAGCAAGTTCAGCACTGAGATTGTCCTATGGCATTTTCTCCATCATAGTATTCATTGGTAAGAGAACACCATAAATTCCTTTCCAGTAGCATGTATGGTTTGATGTTAATCTGTGTTTTCCTGGATCAGCTGTCAGTTAGTGTGAGTATTTCCATATGACAGAAGACACTCATCGTGGGCTGGGACACGAAAAATGTGAGTAGAAGTGAATGGGAAATTTGTAATAGTGCATATCATGCAACATAGATAGATTTTTGACTTCCAAAAAACTGAAAAAAAGAGGGGGGAATGGAAAAAGATTAATACAGAATGTCAGAATTGCAAGAAAAAAATCCAGAAGCCCAAGTCTGTTAAGAAAAAAACTAAATGATTGCTCATCTAATTCAAAACTGAGAAAGTTGTAAATGAATCCACAATAAGAAACTGATTAAGTGGTTAAAAAAACCAGGAGAGGGAAATTTTTCACAATTACAACTAGATGATTTCTCATTTTCCCATTTGCAGAAAACCTAGAGAATTTGAAACTAAACCCATAGGAATAAAAACTATCATCTGCCTCCCTAAGTATATTCAGTTCTGACTGCCTGCTCTTATTAACCAGCTTGTCACTAGAAAATGTTCCTTATTAAATTGTACAAGTAATAAATTGTTATTATAATAATGTTCCTCTGTTTCTCTTCATATTAATGTAACCAGACTGGCATTGTATTTGCTATACTTTGCACTTTAAATGTAAACATTATCAATTATTTTCATTACAAAACTGACGTTTGTGGTGTTAATTCAATTTTCCCACCACCAGCTTTGCTCTTTCTCATGTAACCCAGGTGATAACACTCTGACAGACAAAACAATCTCTGCTACCAGGCTGTGGTTATATTAGAGTTAACATAAATTTCACATAGGAAAGTCAAATGGAGAGGCAGCAATAGGAGAACATTTGAGAGCAACAGAATTCAGAGCTTACTTCTCTAATTTCAGAACATAGAGAGGGAAATGGTCTATCTTCCTAGAGCTAGCAATGTTTATTGTAAAAGTATGTTGAGATTAGTCATGTTAATGATCTATAACACATTTTCAGCTCTCTATAAGGAAAGTTGGCAAAGTATGAAAAGAGAATGGAAGCAAGGGAATGTCTTACCCAGAGTGAGAACAGAGCTGAGGGAACTAAAGAAATGAATCAAATATAACAATGAAGATACATGGTATCAAAACTGAGACAAAATTATAAATGCATTTTTTACAACTTGATGCTTTGCTCTGACATACTAATGCTGGCAAATTTGAAAGAGTACTTCAGTGTCTATTTCAGAACAATATTTTCATTCATTGAATTCCTCTTCTGTTTACACCAGAAACCCAGTTAGATCTTTTAATAGCTAATGACCCACATCCTTCCATTTATGGTACTCCCATACTAGATAAAATGGTTTAGGATTAAGAGAGGGAATACTGACACAACAGGAATTCCAGGATGCATTACCTCTATAAAAGACATGATTCCTTGGGGAGAGGAGGAAGGAAACATGAAGAACTTTTCATTACAATTTCAGGAACCAGCATTCTCTTTGGCAAACAACCACTTTTGCATGCTTGGAGATAATCTTTCTTTCTGTGACCTGTCCAGAAGCGCCTGTTCTCTTCTCCAATGTCATTTTATATACGGTTCCTGATTCATAAATCTACAGCACCTAAACAAGCTTAATTTTTTCCTTAGACAACATCTAAAGAAGGAGCATATGAAGAACAGCTGAGGTCCTTTTTTCTGCTCAGCCTGGAGAAGAGGAGATGGAGGAGAGACCTCATTGCAGTTACAGCTTCTTGGTGAGGGGAAGAGGGGGGCAGGCACTGATCTCTGCTCTCTGGTGACCATGGACTGGACCCATCTTTCCTAACAACCAGCACATGGCAATACAGTACGATAAAGAATGTTTAAACATCTTAACACATAATTTTCACATCTGTTTCCTAAACTTTCAAGTTCAGAAGTTCTTGAATTCGGTTTGGTCACAATATTCCTGAAATAATCCACGTCACTGATACAAAGACATAACATCAAACAAATCTCTAAACTTGCTTTTTACAAAGGCATGTCTACAGTCAACAGCAAATTCCCCAAATCATATTGTTACTCATTATTTCTAATGATTTCAAGATGTATAATATCAGGGAAATATATTTTGAAAATGGTGAGATGCAAGGATGTTGGGCTTTCTTAGTCTGCTTTGGGAAAGGACTTATTACAAGTAGCACTTCATGAAAAATCTCAAACCAGATAATTCTTTCCTTGATCCTGAAAAAAACACAAATAACAATTAAGGGCTCCAGAAAACCTTATTCTATTAGTAACAAGGAACAATAGTGAAAAAATGAGAACAGACTTTTATCTCAAAAATATATATGCTATTTTTGTAATTTTATTTTAGAGAATATAAAAAAACATATTCTGATCAACTGCACAAAAAGTAATCTTTTGAAACTGGTAGTTTTCCTAAAGAAATAGCTTGTTTACAGCACTTTCAATTAATGACTAATCATTTAGACTATAAATTATCAATACTCACATCATCATATCTAATTATTTTCAGAAAACTGTAATACATTTTTCTGATTCTTCTAAAATAATAAGGACAATCTCTGCCCACTCCATATTTTGTAATGTTTGACTTCTACTTTTCACAATACTGTAAAGAACTGAGGCCAGACAAAAGTTCCTAATCCAAGGAACTCAAGAGGCTTTACTAGGGCAGGGGAGTAAAGCAGCATCATTCACATTCCAGAGAAGACAGGCCATTGTCAGAGGGAGATTTTAAACCAATGGCCTGAGGTCACAAGTTGAGTCACTTGTGCAGCCCTTTTTTAAAATTAAAACAAAAACCCCCATTATTGCAATTTGAATGAGCAAACACCCTTAGAATACTTTAGTTGCAAAATGTGTCTTCAAATACTAGAAATGCTATATGCAGCACACCTGGAAAAAGACTGTAGGTCTTGATGGTAGTTAATAAATTGTGCTTCCAGGAGCAGCACACTAAGATGCAATCTGGATCATTGCTTTTCTTGTGAATTTAAACAGGAAGAGACACTTTAGTGCCAGTGTTCTGAGGACTGTGTGACACAGAACCAGAAGTTCACTATTTCACAGCCTGCCTGCTGCAACAGCTCTGCTCAAATTTTCAATTTTCCTCACAAGTTCTCTCTCACAGAGTTATGTGGGTGCAATGGACTCCCAGGCCTCATGAAAATAGCACAACATTTCCTTTCACTGCCTGCATCTTCAGACTTTTGAATTCTGGGCTTTTCTTTTACCACCTTTACAAGTTCTAAAGGGCATCTGTTGATTCTGCATTGCACTTTTTAAAAAATGGACTTTTAAATGAAGGTGGCAACTTTGAGCAACTACATCTGTCTCTGTGAAAAAAATAACATATATCCTACTCTTCTGTGTGAAGGTTTAGCCTGTATGAAGGTAGCAGCCAAGAAACCAGCAATTTTTCATGCATTGCAACAGATCTTCTTAACACTGATATTTACATACTATTGGTTTGTTATGTTTGGCCATCTGTTTGTGGGTGAAATACTGTAGGCATATTTCATTTTCTTTTGACTTTGCTTAAAAAGCTTACCAAAATCTTATATATATATATTTTTTTTCCCCTCATAAATACTCTTTTTTCAGCCTGTTGGGGAAATGCAATATAATGATAATCCAAGATATTCACATTACCCTTACTGAATCATCTGTGTGTTTCTTTAGGATCTGAATCACTGAATGCATGATTCTAAGAACTTTTTCCATTCTAGAGACTTTATTTTTACACTTTTAGAGTTAAATGGAAAGCATGGTTTCACATAGCTTAACTCTGTATTCCTCTATTTAAAATCCTCTAAACGATGCCAACGATTTTGAACCAGTTAATACCTTCAAAAAGCAGATCAAGATTGCTCAAAAAACCACACATTAGACAAGGACAATGTAAAATCTACATTTCACTTCAAAATCAGCTAGAAGAAGACCTGCTATACTAATACCCTGGAAGCAATATCATGCATAAATCCTTTAACAGCAGCCACTTTGAACAGAGTAGCTGATCTGAAATGCCCTGTGATTTAAATCCAAGTCATACACAAAGTAATCCTCAAACAACTGAATCCTATTTAACTTTTCAAAACATCTGAATGTGAATTTGAGAAAAGCAAGCATTTTTAAAACCCTACTTTTAAATACACATTTAACCCTAATCTCTTTTTCTGACTCTTTCTTGGAGCATACCACCTGTACATCCATCTCAATTATATGTTCATGTATATACATATATTTGAATGTATAATGTATGCAGCTTGCTAAGGACAGATTTAAATTAGAATTTTCCTCAGTTCTAAGACTACCACTCCAACTCTCAATTTCTGATCTCAGTTTGGACAGCAATATGCTGTATCTTTTTCAGCTTTATGCTTTTTCAGCTGGTAAGCAGGAAATATTTATTTGGCTCTTTTTTTTCTTTCCCAATGCAAGAAAATGACAAAAAGTCAAAACTAACCAAAGTCCTGATTCAGATTACTCCTTTCTGGACTGATATGAAGGGAAATTTAATCTCTTTACTAGTCTATCACTGTTCCAAACATAAGATGGCACAACTCCACTGCATGCATTTCTAGACCTGAATATCAAGAAAGCAGATCAGGAAGCTTTCTTTTATTTATTGGCCTTATATCAGTAGCTATATTTTTCCTATCAACTGAAATCCATGACTGGGGGAGATGACTCTACTTTCTAGCCTGCCTCACATCACGTCAGGAGAGGACCCAGTGAAGCTGCCAGCTTCAAATCAGACAATTTATTAATTGTACCATTTATGACACTCAGAGTCATTGACTCTTAACCCTGAAGCCCACAACCATGAACATTCAAAAACTAGTAGTTCTCCAGCTTCTCAATTTTTATCTGTTTTCTTGACATGCCAGAGTTGGTAAAAAGGACTATTCTTCATTCATTGTTCAGTCATTCCAGTTCAAAGGCCAGTGTCTTTACTGAGCCACGTGAAAAAGCAGCAGAGGCAAATATCCACTTCTGTCAGCTTTACTACAGCTGTACTACAGAAGGTAACTTCCACAAAGGGCAAGGATGAAAGGTTGGAGATGACATCTTCTAATTCCAGCAAGGCTCGCCAGCAACAACCCCCCAGAAATCCCAGTGCCTCAGGAAGGTAACATCCATGCTCAGTGTCTCCATATCATTAACAGAGCACTTAGAAGTTTAAAAAACAGAAAAGTTTAAAAAAAGAGGTGCAGTGTTACTTTGTTAAAGTCTAACTAATTTGAAAGGTAGTAACAAAGTAAACTAATTTCAGCTTTCCATCTCCTTAGCTGTTTCTCACTGTTTGATGGCACCCTGTCTTTCTCCTAAGTAGGAATAAAAGCAGCAATTCATCTCCTGTTTGGTTTTCAAAGATTGAAACCCTTAAGTTTTTTTTTTTAAAGGTTTGCTGGTAGTGATATCTTTGCAGAGTGATGACACACTGCTATTGTATGGTTTTGTATGTATCATACTGATGTCTACTCAAGTCCTAAGAAAATCTTTTGTAAACCTTGTAAAGTTATTTCTATGGAACAACATTTAAAATAAAATCAATAAATAATGTGACCCGAAGATACACTGAGCTGCTCACACTGCCTGTGTTATTTCTAGTACAAGTCTCCCCTAGGCTCATAAACTTCCTGTCACTTGTCCACTGGACTTCAACACAAATTTGAATGATTCAGCTGGACACAGTGGGACAAGTGACTCAAAAGTAAACAGCGAGAAACAGTCCTACAACATGATAGGAATTCTGATTTTTTTCAAGTCATTGGAGCCATTGAAACAGCCAAAATGAAAGTGACATTCCAATCATAGTGTATTTCTGCATAAGACTTTAAAATGTTTCAGAAGTTACCCTTCATTCCCTCTGACAGCTCTTAGTTTTAATTCAGCCACTTCCTCCATTTTCATGATATCAAAGCTTTTTTTCCCTTTTCTTCTGTAGGCCACGCTATTAAACTACCCTATGGCGCACAGAGGGACATAGAAAAATAATAATAATTTAAATTATTTGAAGAAATGACAGAGAATAAGGGAAACATGACTTTCATTTCTTCTTGCTCTCTGTTTCCTTGCCTCTCATTGGCTATGAAGCAAAGTGCATTTGAACTTTGTAGGGGGAAAGAAAACCACAACTCCTCCCCTTCAAAATGGCTACTGGATGAGGATTCACAATTTCCCATTTGTTCTTTGTGCTATGATTACACCTGGACAAGAACACCATAAAATAAAACACACTCAGTAATCCACATTGCATAGCTGTGAGAAAGAAGTAAAAGGAGAGAAAGAGAGAGGAATGAACAGTTATTCAGTAAATATAGTGATACAGTGATGTCTCATCACCACCACTGAGCTGATCAATATCACAATCAATATGCTCACTTGCAACTTCATGGGTATTTAAGGAGAACAAGTCATCACACACACTTAAAACCCCCACCAGCATTCCTTATATAAATTGTGCTTTGCACGGAAGGCAAATAACAAAAGCTCATCTGACCAACTTTTCTAATGTTTACCTAAAGGAAATTAGCTCCCATCACTTAAAATAATTCAACATCAGAAACAAAAATCTTCCAGTTCTGCTGAATAAGGAAAAAGAAAATGATCTTTCAACTTCAGGAGCTGTGCTTCGCTTACCAGAATAACTGTTTCCTCCAATTCCTATTCAAAAGCTCCCTCAAATTCTTAACTTGTACATCCAAGGAACTACTCTGAGGGGTTTTTTACCAAATTATCACTTGACATACCCTACAGACTGACAAGCCAACACCTAAGCAGTATCTGAACACTAATACTCACTTGCTGATGAGCCACAGATGCCAAGGAAGGAGGAGTAGGTACCAAAGTAGTGACACTCTTATTCCTCTCTGAAGTCTATCAGATATTTCTGTAACAGTCATTATCATCACTCCACTGTCTTGTATTTCTATATGCAAAACTGTTCCAATCTAATCTTGTATTTTGACCTTTTCCTATCCACAGAGAAACTGGTTTTGATGGGAGTCTGTTTTACAAACAGAACCAGTTGGCCAATAAAATTGGTTGTTTGCATGTCTTAATATTCACTAAAGTCATGACATACACTTGAAGAAAGAACAGATATAACAAACCTTTCCCTGTGGAAATCCAGCTTTCTACCACATGAAGCAAAACACACTCCTCAGCTATGTTAGCACAAGGGACATGTTGAACAACTTTGATTCAATTGCAGGGACAGTGGCATTGTGTGCTGGTCAATTTACCACAGTGCTCCATCACTGTCCTCCTCGACCCAAAGATACGTAGACTTAAAAAAAGGAAACTACATTTGAAAGAAAAACACCATTCCTTGAAAGGTCAAGAATGTATTACACAGACTCTGAGCACAGATCATATAGCAACACAACACCAGGCTTGTTCTTTCAGCTGTACTCAAAACCATTCATTTGTTTTCTTGTTATAAAGAAAATATTGCAGATCGACCAGAGCAATTTTTGTGGTGTACCAAATCTGACACGTGAGTGTGACATAGCAAAAGGATACGCAGGTATCTCCCATTTATATCTACATGAACATTTGATTAATTTCATCATGGATTAATGCTAAAACATGCAAGTGGCATTAAGCTTCTGAAAAGTTCTTAGCTTTTTTTTTTTAAGCATGAATTCACACACATTATGCACTTTACAGTAACCTAGAATAGACTGATAAAACATACTTTTTTGGTTAATAATTCACTGAAAAATGAGTTGGTAGTTATGTCAAATCCAAGCATTTCCAACTGAGAATAAACATTGGGAAGGGTTATAATGCATGATTTAATTTTGTTTCCAAAAAAATTGAAATTTTATAGCAAGTATTGAAGCAATATTCAGGTGACAGCCTTTTCTAGCTTACATTTCTTTCCTGTTCCCTTTTCTGCCCCTCACTTCATGGAAGTCCTGTGGCTAGGATATTCACATGAATCCTAGTCTTGATCTTCTTTGGCCTTGGCAAAGAAGGTAATCTTTAATCAAGGTAAGGTAGATCTTTTGTTCAAAGGTTGTCCCAAACATTCAAGAGAGCAGGCCTCCCTTTGAAGAAATTCTGTTTTATAAAAAATTTAAAATATACTACAGCAAAAACCAGAAGGAACAGCTATGGAACCATGCAATTAGATTGTGGATGACTACAATTAGTCCTAATACTTGATGGACTCTGTGAGAGTCATCTAACACCCTTTACTCATATAATTTTATGCTTGTACTAAAATATCCAGAAAAAAAAAAAAATGTAGATTTCTTTAAAAATCTGGAAATTATTGGCTTCAGACTGACTTGAGTTAATTTATCTCCAGGTGAGCTTCTAAAAAAAGAAAATATTAGTTGCTATACCCCAATGTAAAACCATATGTTAAATCTCTAAGACAGAAACATCAAGTTGCCCAACTCAACAGTCAAAAACTTTGAATATTAACAAGGAGGCGAGAAGAAAAAGCACAGGAAGTCAAAGAGGAGTGAGAGGAATATGAAAAGACACAAAAGGCTCCTTAAAATATATAGCAATGCACTCCATTCCCTCCAAGAAAGGAAAAATACACGAATGCATAATAAAAACAAGCATTAATATTGACTAGAACAAAGTGAGAAGACTGGGAGTTTCTGTTCTCCCTGATTTACAATTCAGGAATGCATACTGAGAGAAAGAACATCAGTTTCAAACTTATAATCAAGGGTGGGGGTTTTTGTTGATTTGTTGTTTCTTTTTTTTCCCCCAGATAGAAAATATTGCTAAAGGATAATGTTAAAACAGGAGAATTTTGCTCATTTAACAACACTATAAATTGAACCGCAAAAAATTAATGACAACAAATCATTCTAGAAGTCCTACAAATTCAAATTAAGAGCCTAAATCATTAGACCCCCAGTTCTGCAACTTGTTCACTGATTTATATTTGTAGTTGCAAATAGAAATATGGGAAAAGAAAGGACCAAAATAAACGAGCTTGGAAGTCACAGCCTAAAACAAATACTATTAAATGTAAAAGAAATTGAAGATCAATAAAGTTTATAGTGGGAAAGTAAATGCTGAATATTATAAACGTCCTGGTTCTTCTTTGACGCTTCTAAAGATTGTTATATCCAGTGACAGGTTATTAAACCATTATGAGAACGTAAAGAATGTTTCAAACCACTGTCAAAGAAGGAAGTTCCCAAAAGTTAAGCCACCACAACAGGCACAGATGGCAAAGAGGAAGGCATTATTTCCAGGGCTAAATGAAGGTGAAGGTTTGGAATGAGCACACTGGACAAAATTCCACTGAGGGAATTTGTGATAAGCACAGGATATATAAAAAAGGCCTGTATAAAAGTGGTACCTCCAGAAGACCACTTGGAGACCCCAAGCACCAAGAACACCAGAAGAAGAAAGACCAGGAAGGTGCCACAGAGATCCATGTGGTGGTGACTATCTTTCTACTTAATCTCTCTCTCTCATTTATTGTTAAATAAAATCTGTATTATTGACTTTGGCATATGGTCTCACATCCACCTTAATTTGGACAGAGGCATCTTTTAATAATCAGATCCTCACAGTCAAGAAGATCAAAGTGTGAAGCCGCATGATTTTGCAATAAATTTAGAGATTAATCATTCAACCACCTGCCCATCTCATTCTGTATTCTGTACTGGCTCTGCAAGTGCACATCTAGAGAAACAATCCATACACACAGATCATGGACACACAAGAGTAGCTCTTAATAGATCTTCTAATAGTTTGTAAACAATGGATGTTATAAAGGGTGACAAGAGTTAAGTAGATTCCATAAGAAATACTACTGAATATTAATCATGAGGCATGGATGAGACAAATACTTAGGATGCTGTTCCAGACCTGCTGACTCTGAATGCCAAGATATAGCCACAATCAGTACAACTTACATGTAAATATATATATATATATATGTTAAAAGTGGTATTATTAGTATGATCTTACAGACTAATATTCTGGGATGTTACCTCTTTGCTTGTGTGTTTCCCTGTGTTCTTATCGGAACAGAATGACAAGCTTCATCCTGCTGAGAATTCTGGGCTTTGTGTCTCCTGAAATAACAAAGAAAATCAGTGGTCATTCTTTTCAGCTGCCAAATTTTCTGTCATCTCCTCTGTGACAACCAAGAAGTCACTTCCTGCAGGTATTCTTCCTCTGTACTGTAATCAGCCATCTTTTTGCTTCTAGCTGCTGCTGAATTAGAGCCCAGCAGTGACGAACATTTTTAGGTGCCATTGTTTGGTAGCCAGAAGAATGCAGCATGGAAGTGAATGGGTTATTAAAATACACAAAGGTTGCAGTTTTCAGGCTTTACTTCTGAAGCCTAACAAAGTACATCACTCACCAGCTGGTTCATGCTTTCAAGTTATTCTTTGCATTTTTATCACACAGAAAGTTACTTTCCCATTAAATGAATGCTGAGACTCCGGTGCACAAATCATCTGACTTGAAGAAATACTTTTTTTCCTTCCTAGTGTATATTCCATCCTGTTCATGCCCTGCTGGCATTTTCCAAGAGCTTTTATTCCACTGTTTTGTCAATTTTGCTTTTAACATTGCTGGTATAACACCTCTCCTCTGCATTTGCTAACAAAGCCAGTTAATTTTCCATATTGGCACCAGTCAGCCATGGTTCAACAGAGACTACAGCCCTATGCTTTTGAACTGAAGAGTACAGACAGTTTGTTTATCCTATGCTCAGACCCTTTGCTGACCCTTAGTCAGTGCTTGGAAGGCACAGTGGAACAAAGCAGGTGGAAGGGAGCCATCCCTGCACTATTAACTGCACAGGCAGCGCACTCTGAGGCCTCCTCTCTGCTAGAAAGACACCTCACTTAAACCAGGCTGGGGCAGTCAGCCCAGCATCACCTGCACTGCTTGCTATTCTCTCACACCTAGAATTCAGACAGAAATCTGCTTCACTCATTGCCTCTGTTGCACCTGAAGAACTGTGTTGAACATGAGCTTCTGGAAAACGACTCTCCAGGTGCAGATGCAAACAGGATCATCTTTACATGGTAAGTCATTCCTATAAAAGAGGAAACAAAATATTCTGGTACCTTGATAAGATGGCTCCCCATGTTCCCACAAGTGGGCCATGCCAGTGTGAGTATCATTTATAAAGGACAATCTCTCCTATTCTGGAATCAACAAATTCAACAAAGACACTGTGAAGGAACAATTAAAGTTGCACCCTCTCTTGCTTATGAAAATGCACAGTTGCTGCTGCTTTTTAATTCAACTGCCTCGTTGACACTGTCCATTCATTACCAAATCGAAATCACACTTGTTTTTGTCTTGAAAAATAGCTTTGAGATTTAATTTATACTTTACTTGTTGTCACCTGCCAATTGACCCCAAAATAGGTTTTTCTCTGACCTTATTGAAAATCTTTAAAGCCATGTATTATGTTATGCATTACACTATTTATAAAACATCTGTCCTACATTTGACTGAAAGGCCTTGCAAATTACTTGAAGTTTTGTTCATTCAACACTAATCTTCTAACTCAAGTCTGTCAGTACAGTACATTGCCTGAGAGCTTTGTTTGTACACTGTTTGCCAAAATGATCATAACACTTTTTGACGCCAAACAAAGGAAACATTTTGAATATCATGTCTTCAAGTGTCTAGTAAAACAAAAGCCATCCTTTCAGTCTCTGAAGAATATTAATAAATATTCATCTGCACTATAACTAAATGCCATCTATGTTAGACTGGACATATTTTTGATAGCTCGGAATCAGCCTAGAGAACTAATGCTATTTATTTTTTGCCTTCCTGACAGAATGTCTTATTTGATTTTCCTGCACAGCATACAGTACCCAAACCTTGTCTCTGCAATAAAAGTAAACTTTACTTAATTCACCTTTTCTCTGGAATATTACGTAGACATTCATGCATAGAAAATTAAATACTTTTGTCTTCTTTCAGTCTGAGAATTTTTTCCCTTATGAATTAGAATATTTATTCTATTTTCGCTCAAAATACATAGGGTAACACTTTATTCACTATTCCACTATTCTATGTTTAATATGAAAAGAGGTCAGCCTTGTTGCTTATATGACTTTCTGCAGATATTTTAGCTACACTGAACAGAAGCAGAATATTTATGCACATTTAAGATGCTTCATTAGTTTCATAAAGTGTGGTAAAATACACTAATTTTAAATCCAGTTTATTACTTTAGGAAACGGATCCATACGCTGCTGTTTCCTTCTTCCTGGTCCATTCCATTGGATGAATAACAGCACATTCACAGATTTCTGCAGAGGTGAAGGCAGGTGGCAACTGCTGCAGAGAAAAGAAAAAGAAAAAATGGGAGGCTGCTACCAAGATTTACCTGTTTTTCAGTGCTGAGTGCTTCTGCTGCCTGATTGCTATAGAGACTAAAGAAGGAGCTGTTATTAGCAACGATGGGCAGGCAGAAACAGAAGGGAGAAAACATCCCTAGTTAAAATGAAGATTTCTGCTTGAACAGGAGGAAGGATGTAAGGACTGGTGGTGGCAGGGCAAGACAGAAAAGAAAAAAAAAAATAAAAAAGGACAAAACTGAGTGAGAAGAGTAAATTTGACAAAAGCGGTGCACATGGAGAGCCATATGGTAAACCCTGACACTCCTTCAGGCTTAATGGGATGGGGGAATGCCATAGTCTGCCTATCAGCATTTTCCAGTGCAATGCATGCTCTCTGCCACACGAAGATGCCTCATAGACATGCAGTCTCTGACCAATGCCATATCCTTATTTCCTCATGTTCCAAATAAATGAGGAACCTACCAAGCCACTGATCAGTTAATAACTATGGGTTATTTTGCAAAAACATAACGAGGGTTCAAAATTCAGAATCAGCCAAAGTAAATTTGCAATAATTATGGACAACATTTTCTAAAAATCTGCACAACTACTATTACTGCAAACAGTCTGGTATATTAATTGTTTTTAATCATTGATATTTTATGCTGCCTATTACAACACTAAATTATACTTCTAAATGGAAAAACAAATAAACAAAAACCACCCAAACCACCANGTTACTGCAAACAGTCTGGTATATGAATTATTTTAATCACTGATATTTTATGCTGCCTATTATGCATTACAAACTGTATAGGGTCAATATAACATAGCCATAACCTGTCATAACAGGATTTATGACTGGATGTCCTAGATGATAGCGTATGACAACTAAAACAAACACTAAATTATACTTTTAAATGGAAAAACAAACAAACAAACAAACAAAAACCACCCAAACCACCAAACCTGAAGTTGGATTTCCTATATTTCTTGGTTGCATATACAGTCACAGGCATTTCAGTGGTACACATGAAGCAAAAACACTTGGGAAATAATAAATAAATATGTATTCCAGCAAAAGCTCAAAGATATGGTTGCTCAAAGTATGGTTGCTGTAAGACATAAAGTCCACATGTTCATAGATTTTCATATATTAATATGAAAGGGGCGGTATTGCAATTTTTTCTGTTTCTCTACTTTTCATCTGAGATCAAATGCATGGAATTCTGAGGATGATCTTTTTTACATGTGTTTGTACTTTTTCAGACACTCCAGAAGAACTTCCATGCTGCAGAAAATCACTGGATTTCTGTGGCTGCCAAAACCTGTGTCACTGCCTACAACATGAAGCATTCAGGGACAGAAAATAATGCAGACCTGGTTACACTTCACTGCCTTCTGGTACAACCTAATGTTTCAAGCAAGTTGTTCTCCAAACTGTAATTTGAGATTTCTGTTGGTTAAAATTTAGAATATCAATAGTGCTTTATGATTTGGAGTTTTGTGCCTTATTATGTAGCATTTTCCATGATGTCCAGCCTAAGGATTTTGCTTTTATGTTTTCAATTCAGCAGTGGTCAGGAACACCCATCAAGTGAGGAACTCACATATAGGCAGTACTGTAAAGAGGTAAAGAAAAATATTTTTTAAGCATCTCTCAAAGGTTCTCAAAGTCAGTAAAACATGAAATCAGACACAGGCTTTTCTTTACAGATAATGTTAACACACAACACAGATAATGTTACCACAAAATGTACAGGGGACTCTTTCCAGTCTGGTTTTGATGAAGAATAGTTCTGAATGAGTGATTTTATCCACTTGCACTTCTCTTAAATGGTGAAATCATACCCTAATAAAATATCCAAAACATTATAGGAAATATTATTGAAGAATAAGGAAAATTCCTGCAATAAGGAACAATTCAATCTGCCCAGTTTTACAGTGTTTCATTTTAAAAATTTACTAATTTCAAATTACTTATTTTTATTCTGTTCAGACAACATGCTGCTTTATAAGTTCACTTTAACAATATTAGAGAATTTTGAGATTTTCATGGTCATCAGTCAGTTGGAATGATTCCCATGCACGGATAGCAAGCTCTATATTCATAGCAATTAAAGCCACTACAAAATACACTTCATTTGGTTAGAGTAAAAATATAATCAGATACAGTGTATGGCATTCTTGATTTTTGCTCATAAATACCTGAGGTTTTCTCAACAACAGAGACTCTCTGTCACCTTTTATATCTAATGGCATTTGATTTGTGAAACGCACCACATATTCAATTAAAGAGTAGCTGGAGTTGTGGTGGAATATGTGAGTGTTAATGATGCTTTAGGTCTTATCACTAGAAAGTTTAAATTTTTGTAAAGCTGCATTCTTTAATTTTTCCAATACATGTGCCATACATGTGACATATCTATCATAATGCACTGTATTTAAACATTTCTATTCCTCTTATTTTTTACTTTTTAAAATATAGAGAGAGCTCTATCTTCTTCCCTATATGTTACAAACCAAAGAATCTTGCCCCAAAAGTTTTGTTGAAACCTCCTGGCTTAGTTCACACAAAGACTTTACAAAGATGTCCATGGTGGAAATGGTAAACATATTAATGTTACACTTCTATCAAAACCAACATATGGAAGCAAAGAAAATTGAAGTTACAGAGGAAGCTCAATTTCTCAATATATAGGAAATAAATTATCAGAACTGTTCCTTTAGTAACACATCAGATCTATCACCACTTTGCTGTTTTCAAATAAAATTGATAAAGGGAATGGAGACTAAGACTAAAATAGCATATCTGAGTTGTGGGACTCTAAAAGCAAAAAGTAGAAACTCAGAACTTGTCTTAGCACAAGATAATATATATTTATTTTGCTTGAGGAAGAGTGACAGACTGAGTGTTACCTCATTCATGGTATTTCCTCCACTACAATTTCTTCTAGGAAACAATTATACAACCTTTGTATTAGAAACAAAGAGTAAGAAATTTATATAGCACAAATAAACAAAATTTTTCAGACAGTTTGACATGAAATCTGCATGTGCTGAAAAAGTGTTCCCACATTAGCCTATAGAAGATGCAGCAAAATGTCAGAATAAAGCACTGAATTTTTTTTTGTGTGAAATCTGGTACAATACAAACTTTTCCTTTGTATGGCAACAGGGAAAAATGAAACCATTTTGTATTTCAACAGAAGAAAAGCTGACATTTTTATTATTTCTCACAATTATTCTTTTTACTTATGTGATATTTTTATCCTAGATAATATACCTTATTTTAATATACATACAACTTAATTCAGGAATAGCTACTAATTGAGCTACTAACAGAGAAGTAAAATATAATTAGACTATATCCAGCACAAAGTGACACAGATTTTACCAACTGATTATTGTAATTATAGATTATGTCCTAAAAACTGAGAAATGGTTCTTGTTATTGGAGGTCTATTCTTTGATATTTCCTAATTTTGAGAGACGCCTAAGCTACTTGAATATCGCAACAAAGGGTTTTATTACAAAATTTTATGTAAGCCAGTTTTTCTGTCCTGATTATAATTAGGAATAACAACTAGACACAGTAGCTAAAGATGAGTTCCAGTGGCACTGTTCTTAATTTTCTACTAAATTATTAGGTAAATTTTATAAATTTTAGCAGTCAGGGAAATGAAAAATTACCTCCACTGGCTAAAGCCAAGAACAGTTCAGATGTGTTAAATCAGGTTCTCCAAACAGCTGTGCCAATGTTCCTCTGCCCAAAACTGCTCGTTGAGTCTCAGGTCTTTACTGAGCAGTCTGCCAGCTGCATGAAGTTATGCCAGGTTGTATGAAACATAAACAAACATCTACTTGGGCTTATATTCAGACCAGCAAACATGATGCATTTGTGTCCCAGGGTCAGATTTAAGCCTAACCCTCCAAAAAATGTATCATACTGTATTGACTAACTGTGCCATCTAGCTCTCTTTTAAGGTAATCCTATTATGTAATGAATTATTATGAGAGATTTCAGCACCGGTGAATTTGAATTAAATAATCCCTCTAAGCAGTTGGATTGTAAAAGAAAATATTTCTGCTGTACCTGGGCCAAGTCTTTAAACAGCACTTNTTTTTATCACTTAACAGTCATTTAAGCACCAGGCTTCACCTAACAACCCACTGAGTGTGACACAGAAGCAAAGATTTATCACCAAAGCTGGTTCAGCTGTCATCTGATATTAGCCCCTGGACTGAAAAATAAAACAGCAACCAAATGAGGAAAAAAACCACAACAAAACCACTCCCAGCTTATCTAACAGGGAACACTTCAAAGGGCATTGAAACCAATTCAGCAAACCAACCGAAAAAGAAAGGAAAAAATACAACATTAGCATGAAAATATTGTAACTACAAGACACACAATTATGGTAATTTAAGGAATAAAAGAGTTTGAGGCTCCTTCTGATACAAGGACTCAGAGGTGAATCCTTCACACAGCCAGAAGGCTTGTACTTGACAAGCAGTAACTGCTGAAGGCTCTAGAT
>VXBC01011640.1:218073-259101 GCA_013399945.1 Ploceus nigricollis
TTAAGACAGAGTAATTCAACATCATTACGTATTTTTTATTAGGTAAGAATTCAAACAAGAGTCTAAATCTTATACATTTTCAGTAAAGTCGTCTAAATAAATCAACTCAAAAAAGTTAACAAAACTGAAAGGTATATATGTGTTNCCCAGCTTATCTAACAGGGAACACTTCAAAGGGCATTGAAACCAATTCAGCAAACCAACCGAAAAAGAAAGGAAAAAATACAACATTAGCATGAAAATATTGTAACTACAAGACACACAATTATGGTAATTTAAGGAATAAAAGAGTTTGAGGCTCCTTCTGATACAAGGACTCAGAGGTGAATCCTTCACACAGCCAGAAGGCTTGTACTTGACAAGCAGTAACTGCTGAAGGCTCTAGATTAGGTGTTCTCTCAACAACTTCTTCTTCAAAAAGAAAAAGCAAAAAACAACATTAACAGCAAAACGCATTTTATTACATGAGGTAAGGAGTGACTCCATGTGGAATGACCAGTCTCTGGGAGATGGATTCTGGGCAAGATTACCTTTTTGGCCAAAGCAGGTCAAGTGGTAAGACAAAGCATTCACGATAAGTCAAATTATCCACTGAATGACAGCTCTTACCTAAGAGGTGGGAACACCTGACTGGTCAGGAGGTTCAGGTCATCAGGTTCTCCCACTAAGACTGGGCACAATGGGCAATGGGTTGGAAAGGTTTTCCTGTGGGTAGAAATACTGATGCATGCTTGTGCCCACCTGTGAAGGCGCGTGTGAAAACACACATTAAAAACGGAATGTGGAAATCTATAAACTTAAAACTACCCATAAACCACTCTATTTCTCTCTGATTCCTTCTGGTTTATTTCTGTCTTTAAGGCTTTTAGATGGACAAGAGACCAATCAAGCATCAATCCTGCTGTTTGAGAAGTGCTCTTTCCCAGACAGCAGATCTTGATGCGTAGTCAGGCTAAAATGCCGGATGACAGGCTCTAACCACCAGTGACATCAGGAGAAATTATAGCTCAGGGTTGCAGGACTTGAAGTCTCTCATTAATAAACTGAAGCAAAAAAAAAAAAAAAGAGGAGGAACTCAAGTTAATGCATAGTTCTGGAAGGGGAACGAGGAAAAATAAGCTACAGTGAGCTTCTGGCCACTCACCAACCCTGTCTAGTTGATGTACTGTGGTCTCACTGCAAGAGTGCTAATTAGGAGCCACCAGCACACCATGGTCTTCCTGCCATGCACTTTTTCACTTGCCTTAAATAAGCTGAGAAAAACTTCAGTGGTTTTCATATCACTCAGGGGTTTCCCTTACAATATGGGTATCTCAGAGACCTAGAATATTTCAGCTGTCCTTGAAGCAGCACAAACCTTGAGCACACCCCAGTATCTACTTTGTACAGGGAGAAACCAGCCCAGTTCCTAAAATAAAATACAATATTCTAAGAGGAGGAGCCAGAAGATTAAGAAGTGAATAAAGCCTCAAGGTATTATTGGAAACATAAATTAGAAATGCAAGTTAAATGCTATTCATCTTCTGCATGGAGTGAATTTTTACCTCAAATGACCCCAAGGGAGAATGTGGAACTCTCCAAAGTTACCAGATGATGTCCAAATCAAAGGCTTGGCTAAATTTTGATCTCACAGGGGAATCAGAGGGATATCCCCTTTGTACTTTGGCAATACGTACGCTAAATTAAATTTAGACTATGATAATATTAAGCAAGTTAAATTCAGGCTACATGGCTGAATAATAGGAATAGAGGGACACAATATGAATGCAGCTGTATATTTTAAGTAATATTTCAAATTTTTCTTTCTGTGGGCCTCAGGCACATTGTCCTTCTGCTCATGTGAATTACTTCTGTTTTGAAAGGGAAAAGGAGAGAACATGTCAATGAACATTTTGCAATGTCTATGAACATTCTGCACCAGCCCAGGCTGACTGCAATCCGACAGGATTTTTCTCTGTCAGAGAAAAATGGTTATTTCCTTATAGTGACGTGTGAAATGAGAATAATTCACACTTACAGGCAGTTACAGGGGAGGACCATCCCTCCACTCTTCCCTGGCAAGTTGCAACCCTATTGAGCAATTAGTATGTGTGTTAAAAAAGAGACAGGAATATTTTTCTCATGTTAAAATACTACCAAAAGCATAGCAGAAATATGTAGGTGACAAACAATCCAGAGGTTCTAAGAAGGAAATATATAATGAACAGATGATAATTACCAATTCTTTTTAATCATTTCACATAACACCTTCCCTAAAACCTTTTTTCTTCCACAATGTTGCAGTTAAGAGATAATTAGGAATATTTCAGCTTACAGGAAGCAGAAAACTTTGTTTTGGATTTTAAGACATTACAATTTCCAAAATCAGAACTTGCTTAGCATGTATTTTGTTCTAGGTCAAAAACAGTTAAAAACTGCATGAATATAGGTACATTTCTGTCTAACATTGTTTCACCCTACATGGAAAGGGAACAAATATCTTGTTCCTGCACCAATTTAAAACTGATGATAAAAATATATGTGATCATAAAATGCTATGCTTTTTACAAAGGAAAAGAATACATCAAAACAATTCTAACACATGTTTTAGAAGCAGAGTCATAAAAAGAATTTAAATATACATACAAGTATTACAAATAGAGCTTGCCTCCTGGGATCATTACTTTCTATCTTAGAGGGAGAAAAAATCAAAGGCAACTTAAGGGACTGAAAACAGTGATCTAATGACAAACATGACAAAATTTGTCAAGGCACAGTTGTGAAAATTTAGTTCTAGACAGTTTGCTATAGGCTTGACCAAAAGTGTAAAGACAACAGCCTTTATTACATTGCACTTGATCCAATAACTCATTAATCTCTTACACAAAAGAGACAGAAAATCTGTCACAGTTTGTGATTATCTAAACACAAATAGACTCTAGAGAAAGAATATTCAGAGGGAACAATAACTTTTTCACAGGATAATGTATTCAATGCACAACATAGATGAGCATTTCAAACAATGTTAATTGTCTAGTCAATACCAGATTCCCCTAAAACAAGAGCAAATTGGGCTAGGCTGATGTAGAATTCCAGCTTTCTGATATGTACTGTTCTCCTAGTAGGCACAAGCCCCACTCCCTCCCCTCCTGAACACTCCGCAAACACGTGTGCCACCACTGATTTTTGTTTTCCAACTGGAAAATATTAGGGTTGAAAGCCAGATATTTTCATAAAAATAATTCTAGACAGAAATTTAATAGAACTTCACCTTGCTATGTTTCACAAACTCTGTAGAACTGAGAAGAATGGATAAAAGTAAAACATCCCCAAAAATGCATATACATGCACATTCACCTGAAAAGAAATATTATTTCTTTTAAAATTTTGATTTAATCATATAAATTATTTTATGCAGTCAAATTTGGCAAAAAATAAAAATCACCATGTAGCTAAAAACAAATAGGAGACAGATTATGTTTTAATAATACAAGTGTTAGAAGAAGAAAAAATATTAGCATCCTCTCCTTTAAGTAATGCAGAGAGGCAATAAATGCAAATTTATAAGGGCTATTAGCATGGGTCAGACAATGCAGGAAATAAATGAAATTGAACAACAAAACTGAATTTTTTGTCAGTTCCGTGCATACAGATACTAATTTATGAACTTTGTGTTCCTGGTATTGACAAAATACCAGTGCCAAAGAATAAAACTAATTTTATTACATACACTTTGCTGCTTTACCTTAAGTCTTTCAAAGTTTTCTCAACCAATAACTGGAATGCAAATAACTGAGACAGGCAAGAATTAAAAAAATTAGAAAACAAACAAAAGAGCAACCATAATGGCCAGACTGCCTGAAAAACGTTCACTTTTCCCTCTACTTCGAAATTTACACTGGCCTGAAGCCCAGAAATGGCAATATGAAATCCTGCACCTGTGACAAGTCAGAGACTGGTATCTTTTGACCTGTTAGGATAGAAATGGAAGATAGAAAAGGAAGAACAAGATTTTTCCAATAGAAATCAGCCCCATTTCCTCTGTTAAAAATAGTAACTTTTAATAGTACTAAAATACTCAGTATGATAACAGGACCTTATAATTTTAAAGGGTTTTTTTTGATACCATTATAAACTATTTCTTGTTGGTTTGCACATCCTGATTGGGAACAAGTCTACAAAGAGAGGGATTAAAAAAATACACCCCATAATGTCTTCAAACATCTGTCTCAGAACAGAGTAACAAAGATGGTGCCTGAACTATCAGAATCTCCCGTTTTAGAAAAATCTAGGGCCTAATGTATTACTCACTGAATGGGCAGAATTCACTATACTGATTTGTTTTCAAAAGTCCTTTTTCAAGGACTCTTGCAATAATTTAAAGGAAAAAATCCAAGAGTTTTAGGTAAGTCCCTCCAATAGAAATTAAAAAAACAAACAAACAAAAAAAAATAACACTAAGGAGGGTTATTTCATCAAAAATAGGAACAACAGAAATTTATCATCACCTGTGAATAGTTATTGTATCCATAATGAAATCACAGAACTGTCCATAAACATTTCAAATATTTTCATAATTAAATAGCAGTTAATGTTGCCCCACAGTATTAAGAAAAAAAAATGGAAACAAATAGTCCAGTTATTTGAAAATTCCTTAACATTCAAATATAAGATATGTTCCAGTTCATAAAAAATTAGAAAGAAAAGTGGTGGGATTTAATCTTTTAAAAAATAGATCAACTGTTTTCACCCAAATCATACGCTGCATTTTCAGCTCTCTCTTCAGAAGAGCAAGATTAGGAACATAAAAGAACTAAATAAAATATTTGTTCTCTCCTAAGCACATACCTGATACAGAGACACACAGGTTTTAGTAGCTAATGATCAACATGAATATGACAGACAAGCAGAGCATTTAAGAATTTAAAAGAATGTTTGAATATTACTTTCCACATACATTTACAGATCAAAACATGGGTTGGGTTGTGAATGTGTACATAGAAAAGGTTATTAAGTGTTTTTTTTGGGGAGGGAGGGGAGGTAACGCTACTTATTTGATGGCTGAAAGATAGTTAAAAAAAACCAGTTGTTGCCATGTGATCATGGCAAGTGATCATGGCAGGTGATTTTGACAAATGGTCATCAAAATCCTATTTTTTCTGTTATCTTTCTATCTCCTTAAGCAGTAGCTCCAGTGTTCTCTCCCTCTGTTTCATTTTGCTTCCTAGAAAATGGACTGCAATACTGTCTACACAAAATAGAACCTTCTGTAAGGCTTAATTCATTATGTATAAGGTACTTTGAGGTGTTCAGAAGAACAGCATACAGCAAAAGGAAAAGGAAGTGGAAAGTATCTATGGATACAAATCCTTTGAAGGCCTACAGCCTTTTAAGGGCTTGCAAAGGACTCTTAATACATGACATTTCATTTCTGAAGATACAGTCCACGTTTTGACCTAGAAATGTTTGTGACCTAGATGTAGTCATGTTTCCTGAATGCTTGGCATCTATTTAACTCCAGTTTTACTAAACATGCAAGGCTCAGAGTTCCAGACCAGAATCTTGAAAAGAAACCATTCATCATACAGTTCTTTATCACTGCAGAAGAAAATCATGTCACAACTTTCCACCCCCATTTTCTGTCTGTAAAAACAACTATTTAAAATTCCTAACATTTTCCCCATTTCTTATACAGCCTTATTTGCTTACTTTGATTTACTGATGTTTCTGAATTTCTAAACCACTTTTTTATCATTATGTAAAGTAGACAAAACTGAGATACGAAGTAATCCATAAAAATAAAAGGACTTCCTTAATCCATTTCAAAAACAGTCAACTGTAATAAGAAGCTGTAAGAAGAAACTGGGAGAACAGAGATGAATAAGAGACAAACAACCAAGATGGAAAAATTTTAATGTCTTTCTCAATATCTACCATTAAAATGCATAAAGTTGCATGAATATTTCTTGTAAGTTGCTTTTGAAAATGGAACCTAGATAAACTTGACCTTTCTTATATAAGTATTTTCAATTTCTCCCTCTTTCTCTGATATTACCTTCAAACAATAATCAGTACACATATACGAACAAAAAAGAAAAACAAAGAAAGAACAGCCCATCATATGCAAGGTTTTCATAGTAGTATAGTTCCAATCTTCTAAACTAATTTAGACTGCCATTAACTTGCTAGAAAAGGAGACATGACTTCTTGATCTATGCAGTTAATTTCTAGTTCCTGTCTACAATTCCTAAGACACTACAATGTCTGTATCTTTAAAAGTAAATAATTTGAATTCATTTGCATAACCTAAAAAACTGAAAATAATATACAAAGTCATGATTTTTCTTCTTTTGAGATGGCAACAATTTGCAGCAACCAGTTGCCAGTACCTTGATTGTGTTCTATCCTATTGCAAGTAAAAAACATTTTTAATAAAGTTTGAGAAAGGAAACAGGTGATTTTGAACCTCGAGCCAGTTCTCCAGAACTTGGCACCTTTTTTCCTTATTTACATATAAAATTAACTTGAAAGTTATTAAGACATAAAGGAAAAATAATTTCTTATAGCAATCACCTATCAGTACTTTCATTTTTTTACAGCTCTACAAGGCTTCCTTATTTTCTTTATTTTGCAGCTCAAAATTTAAAGGAAAACCTTTTACTTGAGAGCTGGCTAGTGCCTGAATGTTGAGTGTAACATAGGAGGAGGCAATCCTTTGCCTTCACTCTTCATCCCACAACAAGCGAGCCAGAATTTTTGTTTGCTTCCATTATGTTACTTTGTTGTTTGGATAAAAATAAGAGTCTGGAAGCATGGAGTAAATTGTTACAAGAAAGTGAAAGCCCTTGGAGGAAGAAGGATTTTTCTCCCCTTACCTGGAGCCAGCTGACCGTGCAGAAGTGGGAAAAACTTCTGGAGAGCCCAAGAAAGCTTTCATAGCAGGGAGAGATGGTGGCAGAGGTGGAGAGTAGTGGTCTACAGAGAGGATCTGGGACTACACCCATGAGAGAGACATCAAAGCTGAGGGAAGAAAAAACTTTCTCTGAAGGGCCTGGAGAGGGATCCCTTAGCTCTGAGATGTTGAAAATTACTGCTGGTCTGAGAGTAAAAAATCTCAGTCCTACAGAGACACAGAGGGCAGGCACAGATAAAAATGCAATGGCTTCAAACAGGTTTGCTTCACTCTGAATTTTCTCTGTGTAAAACATTGCCACGTCACACTATCTTCTAGTAAAAGTATTACAGATTCAAACTACTCACAGTCTTTTGGGGATTCTCACCAGAAGGAGGACGGATAAGCTCTGGTTGCTGAGTTATGCCTCCAAAGGGAAATATAAAATACTCTGGGACCATTATCCATGTCCTCAGCTCCAGCAATGCCACCTTCAGTTTGCTGGGTTTTGCAGCTTGAAAGTCTGACAAGCAAACTCAGACAGAAACATTTTGAAAGGCAAAAGACATTGAAAGATGCAAGAGATGAAACCAGTACATTCCTTTCAAAAATATAAACTGTATCTCCAAACTTTTGGTGCTTCCATGCCTGTTGAAACAGAAAAAGAGCAAAAAGTCTTGGTAAATTGAAAAGACATGAAAGTAGTTGGTTTTTGTTTTGTTTTAAAACAAACTTGCTACCTTAAGTTCAGCTTACATCTTATTTCCCTTATTTTCATTTGCCTTTTATACTGCATATGAAAAAGCTGTGTACAGTCACTCACTTCAAGAGGCTGTAGAAGCAATGCAGTAAACAAAAAAAATCAACTCTAATGGTTTTGCAAACCATCAAACACCTCATTAAAAAACCCCAACAAAACAAAACTGAAAACATCTCACTAGTTCTAGCAGCATTTTCTATGTATGAATATAATAACAATAAGGGCCTCAGCCCAAATTCATAATTGAAAAAGTTCTCAATGCACTTGCAGTCTTTAGCAGGTGGCTTAGAAATATGAAACTAAAGCAAGACGCATTTCTGTAAATGTCTGCATCAGTGTCTGATTTTGCATGCTCCACAACAGTTAATTTTTAGTGAGTTACATATTTTCCTCTGTTTTTTTTTCAGTGTAAATTATCTTTGGAGAAATACAACTGTAACACGATGTGCCCGAAAATGTATACACTTGTACCCTCTGAAAAATAATAGAAACCAATGGGCAGACAATTTTCTGTGTACAGAAATGTTTAATATGACAGTAAATTGCAAATGCCTAAATTTTCTGTTTTCCCCATCAACCATGTGACAGAATTTTAGTCAGTAATTTACATGTATCCAAAATATCATGTCTACTCATGTAGAGTCTTCAATTACCAGTTGCTTTTTTTCCCCTATTTGTTTCAAATCAACCACAATTTTCTCACAATTTTCATGTTTCAACTGCTGTGTTTATCTCACTACAGTAATCATTGGTTCATTACTGATTACCACACAGACCTGCCTTTAGATATTAATTTGAAACATCAGCACTAGGTACCTTTAAAACTAAGAGAAAAGTCAACAAATCATATGGTCTTGCCCTCTAATGGATGTCTTCACTCAGTGTTCTTGAGCATAAGATGATACTGTCCTAAAAATCTCTGTAACTCCCTTACTTTATGGAGACCCTAGAAATCTCTGCATTTCCACCAACCACTTTCAGTATCTCTTTACACTGCCCCAAAGTTATTGAAATGCCAGTTCACTGTATCAGAGCTTCTCAGCTTCTGTTTTGCAGTGGTTGCAGTCACCTGAAATTCCAGTTGGTAATTAATACAAATAATTTTAATGAATTTAAGGCAGAAGACCAACATGAGATTATGGGCCACATTACTCAAGGGTCATGCATAGCAGCATCTGTATTTTTTGACCCAGTTGCCTTGCCATGGTGAACACAAAAACAGAAATATGGAGAACGGAAAACAAAAATTTATCTTATGGAATATATTCAAGATGTATTAGTTTAATGTTCTGACACTGGACACTATTGCAATGACTAAAATTTCCCTTCTCATTTTCTACCACATCACTCCCACCTGTGGCAGAACATACTTTCACTGGAGGATGATGCAGAAGTAATGACATTTAAGAACATTACCTGTATTAGATCATACTCTCAAGAGAAAAAGTGGCACTAAAAGATAAGCAAGATGCTTTACAGCCAGCTGTTTACTACCACTGTGATCAGGAAGCTGTTTTGTGGATAACAGAGCTTGCATAATTTTCTCAAATAAGTCTCTCTTTGAATTGACTGTATTGTTTAGTCATCCCTCCCCCAGTGCCAGATATTTATCACCAGCAGATCCCCAGTAACAGCAACCAGAAGTCACACCAATCTCTTCAATGGTTCATTGTCCTCTCCTCATAGAACCAAAAGAACTGTGGAGCATGATACATTTCACATTGAGCAAAACAACATTTTAAAAATCTCTAGAGACGAACAGTAACTTAAATAATTGGATGAATTATTTTTTTTTCTACCTTGATTTCCTAAGGAAACAAGATCTATTTAATAAAGATGGGTTATTGTTGGTTTTTTCTCCCAGCTTTGGTTTTTTTTGGTTTTTTGTTTGTTTGGTTTTTTGTTTGTTTTGGTTGTTTTTCTCACCTCTGGGTGATACAAAAGTCTGGTAATCCTTTAATTCCTTAGTCTGAACTTTGAGCTTCTTGGCTAACTTTAACCAATTTTGAGACAGTAGGATAGACCTCACAGATCTGCTGTTTCCACTAAAACAGTGAAGAAAAAAGACCTAATTAGTGCCTCTTCATAAGCAAAATACTGCAGAATATATTTGGCTTTGTCCTGGTATAAAGAATCAACATTCAAATGAAATATTAAGAATGCCTTTGCCCACCCCAAAAAAACCAAACGCCAGTTGGAATTCTCACATTTCCAGGCAGAATACAATCCAATCAAGACACAAAAAATGTAGGAAGTCATTAATGTAACTAATTTTATTTGTTACCTGTGGATAATACTGGAAGATCACAAGTAAGGTTTCTGAAAAAAAAATGCAGGTTATTGCCAAAATGATAAGTGATGTAAGTGAAAAAATATTTCTCCCACTCTCCTTTACACAGATAACCTTCACAATGGCATAAAAAAAATCTGGTCTGAAATTTGAAAACAATATTTGTATGCATATAGATAGTCAGTTGCATGATATTTTGCATGATATTTTACCAAAGAGCAACCCCATGGAAGAAAGGCCAGTAGACAGATTACAGAGGAAGCAGAACTTGACATATTCTTACTCAGTGGGCCAAGATGTAGTACAAGAGGATGAGTAGCTGGAAGAACTGTCACTGGAGTGTGATGTGCTGGTCTCAGTTTGTTAAATTTGGGTAAGGCATAGCTGTTGTGATAGACCATAGCAGGTCTGTGACCAGGATACAGAGTGCTGCAGCAATTTATCTAAAAATTACACAGGACAGACTGTAGAGCCACTACACAGCATGCTTTCTCAAGATGATGCTCCACTTACAGAAAATAATCACAGTGATTTAAGGAATAATTTTCTATCTTAATCTGTTGATATTTTTCTGTAAAGAAGATACCAAACACACAGCATTCACATAAAATTAAATATTTTGTCCAACTGATGTCCATTCCACACAGGTATGAATCCTGATTTCAAAAACTTCAAACTTTATTGCAGCAACCTACTAAGAAAAAGCTCAATAAGGTTACACTGCACAGTTCTGTTTCTTTCTGTTCATATCCACATAAGCTGTCAGAGTTTTGCTCTATTGGTATTGGACAATTTCTGGGATATTTTCTTAATTGCTTTCGGTTCTCAAATATGACTGGCTTCACACCCAATACATCTGCTCTTCCTGCTTACATTCCTTAGCATTCAATTCTTAATCATTTGATATTTTCAATTCCTGTTTGCAAATTGGTACATGACTGTTTGCTGTGGTGTAGAGGTTTTCTGTCATGACAAGGACAGATATCGAGAAGTTTACAACAGCTTCTTATTTTCCCCCCTCTATCTTGGAAACATTTGTTGCCATGCACAATTCAGTAGCTACACAAGAATTAATAAGTTGATACAAAAGTTATCCATTTGTGTACAAGGGACACCACTGGACTACAGTATCACCATATTTCACATTTGAAACAGAATTCCTAAAATGCTTGTATATTCTCTTCCTCCTGTGTAAAGATATGTTTATCATTCATTCACTGTGTAACTTTTTGAATCATGATTAAAAATTCTGATGTACAAACCCTGAAGTTCATTGTAACAACTGCAACTATAAAAAGACGAATGCAAACCTTGAACTCTTAAAAAATGAAAAGACATTTAAAAGACAAATTAAAATCTGTGTGCCTCCAGATTTTAAATTCTGTAAATTTCCCATTTCCTTACTTGTTTATCTGCTCTACTAATTCCTCCACTACGTGAAGTGTACTGCCATACATTACATGTGCCATGTCTGTTTCTATTGTAAAATTTCCAGGACAGATACTACCTATACCTGATGAGTCCCTATGCCTAAATATAACTAAAGATGATTTAAAAAAAAAAAAAATTACCAAAGAGCATGCCAGTCATGTAGCCTATCAACAAGTATATCTCTTTAGCTGGCACACAAGCAGCAGGCAAAGATAGATTTTAAACTTTTTTGCCTCATCTCATGAAAATTTTATCATATTTAATGAATGAGTAAAATGAAAACTTATTTTACTCAAGTAAAATTGCCCGTTCAACTCATTTGGTTGAATGAGACAAGGCCATGAGGAAAACAGATGCTGCATGCACCAGTTCCTGTTATCCTTAGTTATCCATGTGTAGCTGATCATGGGCTCAGAGCAGGGAATGGATGACAGGATCATGTGAAATGTGTACCAGCTATGTCCTCAGATTTTAGGTAGAGGGCTTATTTAATTAAAGGCAATCTTTTTGTCTGTTGTGAAGTAAGAATAAGATTTTAAAACGGAAATTATCTCAAGGAAAAGTTACAAATTAATATACTTCAAACACGGTTTTGATTATTGTTCACAACTTTGGAGTTTAGAGGAATAGTAAGGTGGTATTTTGTTTGTTTGCTCTTTAATCACCCACTCCTGAATAAGTTTGTATCTCCCAGGTGACTTGGTCCCTATTCATTACCCCAATTTAGGAAGAAGTTTATAGATCTAACCTGGTTCCAAATGCACTGTAAATCAACACCTTAAAACTACTGAAATGATAGCAAATGGACACATTAAGTTGTACCGCATCTCAGTTCTTTGTAGTAGCTTGCTGATGCACATCATAAACACTATATGAGAACCAGGTGTTTTCCCTTTTACAGGAAAAATATGCAGAATGGTCTAAAACCTTCAACAATGCATTACAAAATTGTGCTGCATAAGTAAATTCATATTATCTGGCTATACGAAAAAATGCTAAGCAAAATAAGCCATTGAAATGACTAGAAATATCTGCTGAAAAGAACAATGTTAACTTTGGCTGCTTTATTGGGGATAGATAGAACATTAATATACATCGAAGTTAACTATGAAGCAATAGTATTTTTCCATTTCTGATTTTAAACGGTGCTGCATTTTAGTAAAATTGACAATTCAAACAATTGCATATGGAAAAAATAATCACATTCTCACTGCAAAAAGAAATGTAAAAACATGTAAGAAATGTTGCAACAATGAAAATTGGCAGTGAAAACAAATATGCAAAGCCTTGTGACTTAGATAAATCTTTCTGACGGGTATGGACCAGTAATCACACCAGTTTCTTGTTATTAGCTGCTGTGAGAAGGGCAAGTCAAGGACAGGGGTCCCTAAATCCTTTTGCCGTGGAAGTTCCTTAGTCATCACATGCCAATCTTCCCACTGCCCACTCAGTCTCCTCAAAAGCAGCACTACATCCTTTTTTTCTGCTGGATCCCTTCACTGGCCACCTCAAAGCCTAGCACATATATTTGTCTCCTCACCCACCTGAAGAATACACCCTGTACGTTCGCATTCTTCCCCTGAATTGTTCCAACTTTTTCCTAAACTAGAAGGGAAGGCAAGATTTTGGGCTTCACCTGGTGGTAGACAGAACCTACCACCACCATCACAACTCAGAGGAGGCATGAAATTTATATATATTCATGTATCAGTAGTTGATATGGCAGTTTGGGAGACTAAAGCCTTGGTGAAGCCTGGACTGGAGCTGATGGTGTGGGCAGGAAGACAAACAGCCACAGGGCAGCATGGATTAACTAGAAAAAGCTAATTTGCAAATAAGAGAGCAATGCCCCATGAACACTGAAGCCATAGAAAAACAAAAAGTAACTTTTGGAGCAAGAAGAGACTTCCAGTCAGAACAAACAGTGAGTAGAGAAGGATTATTAGCACCCAAATAAGACCCAGTATTAGTCACACAACAGTAGCAAATTATAGCACGATACTGAAGCCATAAAGGTCTAAACTACCATTTATATAAATGAGGAAACATACAGCAGCATTATCTGAGTTTAGAGTCCAGTCTTTGCCAAGGATATGCTCCCCAACACACTCTAGCTGGCATGGAATCATTGAGCATCTGAAGCTGGAAGGCACACACAGGGATCACAAAGCCCAACTCCCTACTCCTCACAGGACTAACTAGAACAAAATCATTTGACTAAATGAGTTGTCCAGACACTTCTGGAGCTCAGGCAGTCTTGGTACCATGAGCACTTTCCCAGGGAGCCTGTTGCAATGACTGACCACCCTCTCAATGAAGAACCTTTTCCTGACGTCCCATCTGAACTTCCCCTGAAGCAAGTTCATTTCATTTCCTCGTGTCCTATCACTGGTTGAGGGGGATAATTTATTCTCCCTTCAGCTTCCTCTTTTGTTCCCTCTCTCTGTCTGGGATGCCAGATTTATTTTACAGGCTATTAATAGCATTTGGAATTAGTTGCTCTCCAGACCTCTCCAGGGTGACTTGCAATTTAAAGCAAAACCAACAGTGAACCAGGCCACAGCAGAACTCATATCCCACTCAGCTTCTCCTTCCCCACACACTGATATGACCCCATAGCACATCCAGACACAGGTTCTCAGAGCACATCAGCAGTGCCAGCCAGGTGTCAACTGATATTTTTGCACCCCATTAAAGAGGAGCCCAATCTCCCCCCAAATTCAAGACAGTAATTAATCACAGAAAAATATCTAGTCCTACAGAAAACAAAGTTATTTGCTCCCCCATCTCCGTGAACGCTGAGAGAAATACCAGTTATGCTTGAGCAATTAATGTTATTTCATGCAAAAATAACATTTAAATATAAAAGAGAAATAGGGACACAGGAGCCAAGACGGCCCCACAGCTGCAGGACCTTGACAACATCTCCAGATGCACCTTCTGCTGCCTGCCAGCAGTGAAACTGGAAAAGGAGCCAGCAGAGGTGACACCAAGGAGTTAGCAGCAGCCCCGCCTGCTGCTGTGAGAACAAGCATTGCAGAGTTTGGCATCTGGTCCCTACTTTTGCCAAGTATGCCCTGTTTGTTTCCACAGCTGTTAAATGTGTTTGCTCAAAAAAAAAGAAAAAAAAAAAAAAAAAAAAAAGGGGGGAAAGCAGAAAGAGCGAGCGACTGGAGATGTGCAAGTGACTGTGGGAGGAAGGATGAAGCCAACATGCAATTTATTCCCAGATAACAATTTGCTTTAGAAAATGTATTTCTAGTTATTAGGACAAGTCTGAGATATTCTTAGATGAAATTCATGCATAAATTCATACGGCATATTTGTGTTTACATCTTCAAAACACTGTAGGCAATTATCAGAGGGTTAACAAATGCATTTGCTGTAAACAACTTTTCCCCACTTTCTATATATATTTTAAATTACCTTGTAATAATCTGCTTCATCCAGCGGAGAAAATTATTTTAGGCAGACTGAAATCTGCACTAGTTGTTCCACTCTACCTGAAGGCAATAGGATACAAAGTTAAACATTATTGTTAAGTGAGGTAACTTGTTACAAATCCTTGTGATGTGTGAGCAAAAATGTATTTTATAAAACAAAGCAGACGTTAAAAACAGTAAAATCACAATTCTCTTGAATAAACAAAAAAGAATCTTATTTTGAAATAGCATCTCCCTTCTAACTTTAGCTCAAAACAAAGTCAAATTTAAGAAAAGAATTCAGTTAATTGCATTTAAGTGAATGAAAAGACTAAATATTTAGACTTCAAGAAGAACAAGTAAGGTCAATGCATCACTTCAGGATGCAGAAAATACATCATATTCAATTTCTGGCTAAATCTTATAAATTTCTTTGCTTCTGGCAGTGTTTTGGTCTTCACAGGGGAATAATCTCTGGGTTTATTAGCATAACTGACCCTGTTTTACACCTGTGAAAGCAAACCTTGTTAATATGGCTAAACAGAATGCATATTCAGTTAAAGCATGGCCTCTAGATATATGTGAAATACTGATTTACTGAAATTCAGTTACCCTCTCCTAGGCAAATATAGAGGTATCTTGAAAATATAGTTATAAGCTAAAACCATGTGTCTCATGCTATGATACTAATTTAGAGCTTAAACAAAATCAGTTTCATAGAGGTTTTTTTAATAAAAGGTTCTCTGGTAACCTGAAGCCTAATAAAACAAAGTAAGTTTGAAAATCACATTGAGTATTTAATCTCTGCTGGAATGCACTACACAGTTTTATCCATTCTGTATTTTTCATAATTAATTTTATTTTTTTTTTCTTTCTTTCTTGCAACAGCCAAGAAATTTCTGCAAATTTAATTTCACTGAGTTTCACTAGCTGGAATAAAATAATTACTCTTGTTATCTCACATTATTTCCCAACTTTAAACAAGGGAACAATGTTCTATAATATTCAATTTTTCTCTCTTTGTACACCAGTTGTGTTGCACACCTAGTGATAATGGTTTCACTGCTCTGGCAAGGTTATCTGTACACAGCCTTGTCCCTGGGCCTCCCCAGATCTTAGTAGGGGTGGGGAAAGAAGATTCTATGGTGCAACTCAACTTCTATGTTAACCTCAAGACACTGGGTAAGATTGTTCGTCATCCCCCTCAGTTTTAAGCTACAAGGGATCTTCCCATCAAGCATAGGCCTGCTATGATGGCAACAAAAATTAAAGTCAATGCCATTATAATTTGTAATTAGTTTCTTCTACAGACGTGTTCTGACACAAACTCTAACCCATGTTCACACTCATTACTGGCAATGAAGTAGGGCCAGCTTCCCATGATCAGAAATAGGCACTGGTATGCAAGACTCACCCTGCTCAGATGAATATTTTGTCACCAGTACAGTACAAGGATGTTTGCAATATTGCAGAGCATTCTAGGCTAAATGGATGATTAAAGTACTGAAGACAGCACAAATTCTGCCATGGATGTGTTCGTGGGTCTTTGTTCTTCCCATGTAACTGTGATTTGATTATCAGGATTGTTCTTGTTGTTCAGTGGGGGATAAGAGATTCTCAGTAGAGACTGTGTGTGTCTGAGATCACTTCAATAAAATGGTTATTCAGAATTAGCTTAAAGCTGTCTTATCTCGAGTGCACGTTGGAAAACTAGTTAATACAAGCATTTATAGTAAGGGAAGGAGTTCTCCTTCAGTACTGGAAACTGGACATGATTTTTCTTGCTTGTTTTTTTTTTTACAAATTGAAGACCATGTTTTGAGTGCTGTTTATCCAGCAGAAAGCAATGGGGTATAATGTTCATTCTGTTCTAAAGAATAAGTGCCAGAAATGTCAAAGTCCTCCCTAAAGCCTGGTATTTTTTCAAGTTTCTAGATAAACATGCTTTATTGCTAATTTGATACCTGTTTGCCCCCTTTACACAGCTCTGCCCATGAGTAGTAGGACTTGATTTCTAGACCTTCCACAGAGGGTCAGTGTCTATGGCTCAGAGCCAGCATGGAGGCACTTGCTGCATTTCTGTAAAGTTTTTCACATCATCTGTACACAGCAATATCTCAGTGCTTAAGTGGTGGCAGTCAGTTTTTCTTTCCTAAAACACGTGCAGCTCATCAGCTATGAAACCTGTCTCTCACATCTGTGGAGGTGTTGATATTACAGACTCTCAACTAATCTGAAACCCAGGCTGCTGGAAGAAGAGTGACAGCAGGGTCTGCCACAGGAGATGACATGGTGTCTATTTTCAGTATGATGGTTCAAGAAGTTTCTCAGAAGTGGGAGAAAAGCTAATTTTTCCTGTTGTTTTTGCTGAGGAGTTGCAGACTTGGGCCATCTGAAGCCCAGTAAGGCGTCTGCAAATGAAGAATAGTTATGGATGGAACTAGGGCAGGGTGGTTGGATGGGGAATGGTGAGAGAGCAAGAAGCTTTGATTTCTCTGTCTCCAGACAAAAAAGAAATGTGGCATGGAGACCATCATGCTGTTGCTGCTACAGTAGTTTATGCTACACCCAGCTAAACACTGTCTTGGCTGCTTTTCTGGAGCCTGACACAGTAAAAAAAAACCCCACATGAATAGAACTGTGCTTGAATTGTCTAATGAGATGCTTGGCTCCTCTGGCCAGTACTGAGCAAAAAATTTAAAGATTCAGGAAGATTAGGCACCTCTCCTTTAAGGGCAGTAATTCAGGTTTGATACTGTTAAAAGTTAGACAGTGTAGACAATCTGACTTATCTTTTAAATCTTCCAAAATTAAAGTAAGACTGAGTTGTTTTGAAAAAAGAGCAAAGGAGGAGTTAGTGAGCTCTTACTGCCATGTCCCCAGCTATTGCCTCTCATTTTTCTGCCTGTTGAAATAAGTTTAAAGTACATCTTGCTTTTGTCTTCCCTTTAGCTCATGTTAAAAGAGACATCAAGTGTCATCAGATGTTTTGTACTGGACAGGTTTTTGGTCAATGGGGGATGGGGCATCAACAACATCAGTAAAGTGCATTCAGGGAAATAAGACTAACTCTGATGTGAAATCTTCCAAGGGAGAGCCCTGCCACCATTTGATATGCAGCTGTGGTTACTTAGATTATAAATCTGGGCATCTAATTTTAAGGACAGGGTAGAACTGTCTCTTTTGAAGCATATAAATTCTTATCTGCCACAGATAATGTTAATTCAGGTTATTAGTTCCATTCCAACACAGATTATAGGACAAAAGAACTTAACTGGAAACTGAAAAATAATTCAGCATATATATATATATCAGAAAGCACCTTTTTATGCAGAGAATAATAAATACTTAGAATAGCCTGCAGGCAAACTTGTAGAGGCAAAAAGCACCAGTGTCATTCAAGAAACAATTAGATATGATCCTTGGGGAAACAGTCTACTACAAAGAATATGTCTTGATGGACCAAATGACCTTTATTCATTCTCCAAAATTCTCTCATGTGGTTATAATTCTGTTGAAGAACATTTCACCATTTTAGCCTCAAGCAATGTCATTTCTTCCTTGAATTATCCTGTTCATCAGTTCACTGATGAGGGTGATCCTTTTTTATACTGTAACAAATACTAAACAATCACCAGCCCCGTGTCATGACATTACTTTGAGTACATAATCAAAACTCATTTTCAGTCCCATGACTGTACCTAGTCTTGTACCCAGACTGACTAAAAAAGTTTTTCAGGCATCTGAAAAAAAACCAACAAAAACCTTCTCTGATTTTAAAATTAACTGGAAGAAATATGGGCATTCTCCGCTCCTGGCATACAGCAAGCACCTTTTAAATGAAACACATACAGGAAAACAACAAGGTAAATCTCCCTGAGAAACCTAAGTAAGATGAAGGTCCTTGTGACTCTCCAGTTGTCACTAAAGTAAATATTTTAGTATTTTAAGTTATTGTTATTACTTTTTTTTTTCAGATGTTTGCTTTGTTTTAATTCAACATGGATTAAAATTAAAATAGAATTAAGCATTCAAAAATATTTTTTATAAGGTGTAGTCCACTTGAGACATTTTAAGCAAACACTGGGAAAATAGTGAGTACTGCTATAAATAAGGAAAAGCACAGTTTATCTGTATCAACATACTGAGGTAAGTAGAAACACTGCACTTGGATAAAAGGCCTTGATAATTTAGGCAACTGGGGAAAACCTGGTGTTACCTGTAAAGCTGTGCAGTTTTCTTTCTTTGCTTTTAGTCACTTGAGTCATACTCACAAGTCACAGGAGCTCTGGATTAATCAGATGTTTTCTACTCCATCCATTTTTCTAGGAGGTACTTCTGAGCCTGCTTGTACTCTGAATTGCACTGTCAATTCCCACTGAAATTAAGAAACACACAGCATTTCACAGGACTTGTTACACATATCTAGAGAAATAACAAAGGAAAAGATGCATCTGGAAATCCATCCCTAAAGAGTAACTCTGTAGTTCTCTCCAAATGTCACAAACTGAAGCTCAAGGGGAACTGCATGGCAGGAGTGCAATCTTAAAAAGCTGCAAACCTGTTGAGAAAAGTGGGTGTTCACTAAACCATATAAATCCAAGCTACAGTATATTGCAAAAATATTTTAGACTATCCACAAAAAAACAAAGTTCTGAGATTTTAGAGTTTTGTTAAATGGTATGGACTATCAAGCATAAACATTAATTCAGACTAGGTTAAGAAATCTATTCATATTGCTATGTTATAAAAGATAATTTCTGAAACCACAAAATATTAAAAATAAAAATGTTATGAGTAATTTAAAATGCAAGAAAATTAATTACTCAAAGTTCTCCACATTTTGATTAAAAGATCTAATACACTGATGTTGCTCATCAAAAAGGTATTTTTTAAGTGTTCAAGCTTTAAATATGTGGAGAATTTTAGTATTTTATAACTTTGAAGAAGTAAATTGAAGTTTAATAATATGGAAACATCAAACCATTACTTTAATTGTGACATTGCTTCATATTACCATTGAAAAATTCAGATTCTGTCACACAGAGTATTTATTTTCAAAATATAGCATGTAAGTAATATCAGAAAAGACAGCAGAAAGGCAACATAAATTTTCAGTGAAATCCTTTTGAAGACAATTTTTCTGCATACAGAAATGTAACATTAATATCAGTTACTAGGAGTGTGGGCGTTCTGAAAACAAAAAACATATCCCTTGGCATATTATGTTTTCCACCTGCTAAATCTTCATGTGTCTACTACTGCAGCTCCATTTCCCTTGCTATTAGAATCTGCATCACAGACTTTTCTGCAATAAAGTGATTCTACTTCTTGGAGATTCATACTGGATCCTATCACAAGATATTTGTGCTACACTTCTTGTTTAGATTTTATTCATGTTGCCATCATTTTTCAAGAACTTTCCACAGATGGACATTTATCCATGTTGTTAAAATACTCAAGCAGTCTACTAATTTACAGAATCCCTGAAATGGATGTGTGTTGGCACAGTTTATTGCTTTAGAGTCCCTCTATAGCAGAACATTTACCTAATGGTGAAGTTTTTGGTGTCACTAGTCACCACTTACACAAGGTCAGTCCCAAGAGACAAGGCTGGCAGACAGATTCCTGAAAAACACAGTTGTCATCACCAATTTTAGCACTAGAATAATTATTCTGTGGTCACCTACAGCAAACCTTATTTGCATAATATTGAGATACTTACATATGCCATTATACAATCAACTGTTCTCTTCAGAGCTTTTTTTTTGTTCCCCTTCATTTCAGACGTCTCACCCAAAAAACTTAAATAAATATTTTTAAAGCTCCAATATACTCACTGAATTTTGTAGTAATCTAGTAGTAAATCTGTCCAAGGCAAAAATGTGTCATTTATAGTTTTTAGTTACTGTTCCTCAAATTTTACAGAGTGTCAGTCAAATTTTTACCTAATGTATTAAAACGTAGCTTTTTCTCAGGAATATATTTTCCTATTTAGGGAAAAACAAATAATCATCTCATTAAGTAAAGACTGTGGAACTGAGTATATCCCTCTCCTTACCTTCTGGAAGATCATTTCTACTGTTCTTTGTTATTTGTATCTTGAGTTTGCATAACCCTGCCCTTTCTAAAAGGCTAAATGAAAAGGCTGAAGAAAGCTTTCTGAAAAGGCAACCATTTAAATTTTTTTTCCCCTATACTTCAGGCATTTGAAAAATACCATCCTTTCATATTCTTAAAAAAAAAATTAAATGTTACAGCTGAAGACACATTTCAAAGGACAGTATATTTCAACCTTAACTGAATTTCAGCTACACCTTTATATCTATAAAAACTGGCTTTAAATGTTATATAAAATACTAGAGTGTTTTCTCAATGTAATACTGTAGCTCTCACTATTCTACACTCACAAGGGCACAGTCGAAGGTATTTTCTCAATAGAAAGATAATAGTTAAGAGGCTTTATAAATTAACCCTGTTTCTGCTTCTTGTTGACTTAACTAAACAAAAACCCACTGGTCATTTCCATAGTGAAATTTCTCAGTACACAGTGGATATTTAAAAGTCAGAAACCCACTTACTTCAGTGGATTTCCACCAAAATATCTATTAGCACATGCTAATAAAAGGTAATCTCTAGTGAGAAACAACGGGATGAAATCAATACTACAATTCTACGGGCAAGTCCCTTTGCCCATAAAGGATTTTTAAGTCATTTAGGATTTTCATTGGTTGGTTGGGTTTTGTGAGTTACCAATTGTGTGAAAAGAGAGAATTTTGTTTTTCAAGAGCTGATATCTTCAAAAGAAGATTCAGACAGCATTGTAAATTGGAGAGGTTTCCTTTTAAATTATTTTGAATAGCACATTAAAAAGCCTTTTTCTGCACGGACTCATGAACGTGGAAGAAAAAAAGACATTTTGAACCTGTCTTGTGACAAGATAGGCAAGATATGGCAAGATTTTTGGAGTGCCAAAACAGCTGCCCACAAAGAGGAGGTAGACCTCGGTGAACCTCTGGAACTTGAAACCCAACTTGAATCTTGGGTTCGGACTGAAATTTGGAAGACCTTGCAGTTAGTCTAAGTAAAGAAAGAGAATGTCTAAATAAACAGCTATAATTAACATCTGAAATTATTCCCCTGTCTTGCATAAACAAATGTATTTTTTAATGTATAAATCCATATTATCCCCCTGTTTTCTGTCAAAGGTTCTACCCAGCTGAGAACATATGAGGATTCTCCCTTGAAATCTTGACAAAGCCTTGGAGTACAGCCATCCTTCTGGCTGGATACCCACAGGAAATGTCCCTTCAGACATTGAGGTCCCCTGCTAAACTTTCTTAACTGTTTTCTCAAATGTATTCCCAAGCAGGATCTTTTAATTCCATATCCTCACTATATATTATACCATAGAATTGCACCTGCTTGCAGCACTTAGGCATCAGACAGTCCTGAAAGGGGAATACGGGCTACAAAAAAAGCCTTCACCCAAATGTTTCTATACCCCATTATGTTACTCTACAAGCTAGCCCCCATAATATCAATGGATCATTTATTTCACCCGATTTTTATAAGAATTCAGGAAAGTCAAACTGCTGATGTGTTTTACAGGCACCTTAATCTATTCTATGTTAGTCAATATTACAAGTATGAGCATCATGCACTTTGAGCTGCAAAGAGGATTTTGTACCATCATTCCAACAAATCAGAAACACCATAACTCACATAAAAAAAGGAAATAACTGACAACATTTCTTTACTCTTGAGCAACTAAGAATTATAGCCTTCAATAAATAATGGGTGGTACCAACTTTTTTCTCAAACACGAAACAATTCCTAATCAATCTCTGCTTTAGTTATGAAATTTTCTGAAAATGTTAAAAGAACAAAATTATTATGTTTTGTTTTTTGGCAATGCCAAGAACTCACAGGCTAATATTTTCATTTGGGAAAGCTGATTAAGAGAGTGAAATTGTATTCTCACACTCGCCTATTTGAAAAAGGCTTAAGAAATGTAACAGACAATGGAGCAGGAGTTCTATGTAAAAATTTAAAAATCAATTAATTTTATGGAAAAGCTATAATTTTCCACTGGTAAATCTTTCTTACATGTTAACAGTATCACTTTTCACTGCACTATGTATCATGGCTAAAAAATAAAAAATCACTTATTTTCCTTTAATTTACATTTTGCCAAAGTTTCAGAAGTAATGTCTCATTTCTCATAAACTGCTTTTATAATCCTAACCATGAATGCACATGCTGATCTTAAACTCCAAATTTGGCAGATTTAATAGTTTTCAAAATATAAGAAGAATCTTTTGATGTTCACACATGCTGCCCAGCATCTGAGGTATAAAATGCAATACAAATACACCTTACTTGAGTAACAGCAAAAGAAGAACATTAATAGAAAAAAGTGCAGGTGTACTTTCTCTAACACCACCGCTCAGAAAAAATATTTTTTCATATAAAGATATTTTCAATAGAGGAAAAAAAAAATTAACAGAATGGTGAAGCCAGTATGGAATATTGGATTATCACTATAAATGAAACAATGTAAAGAAAGAAGCACTTTTTTTGTTCACATAACATATGCATTTTTCAAGGAAATAATATGAAGGCAAATGAGTCAAAACAGTAAAATTCATATGTGTTAAGGTTTTTCCAGACACATAAAGAGATGGCAATCAACTTGAGATTTGACTGTATGTAAACGAGCATTCAGTCAGAATTTTGATAATACATAGGGCATTCAAAAGCTGAGTAACTTACGTCTTATATTTTAACAAGGTCAATAAGATGGAAATAGGGTGGTAAGATTCAAGTAAGCAAAATAAAACTGTTTTATAAAATATATTTAATGATGGATGACTTCAGAGCGTTTGCAGAAACCTTTATCATTGGCTCACAATTAAAAATTCATTAGGTCTTGCAAGGCCTGGATAGCATTTTGTAAATAAGAAGCAGCATGTGAAAAATTCAAGTGAATGCAAGGGCTTAACAGAATAATCATGGCTTCAAGAAATGCCCCACAACATAACAATACATAAATATGTATGTGTCAAGGACTAAATCATGCTCACTGTACTTACACTAGCAGCTCCATTAACTTGTGTTATTCTGAAATCAACCAATCTACTCAGAGCAATAAAACAAACAGCACCCTAATAACTTTGATGGCCATTCCATCACCTCTATTTCCACTAGTAATGTGTTACATAAGCATAACCCATAAAATGCATGAGGCCACATCAATAATTTCAACTGAAGGAATCTTTTTCCTCAATAGTAGATTTTTCTATTCTCACTCACATTAATTTCAATTCAGCTCAAAGACGGAAGGCTTAAGTCAATATTAGTTTAATATCTAGTTAAGATAATGAAATATTTTTATAAAACTGTTTCCATTTAAAGATTCAGACTTCTGTCATTTATTTTAATGGATCCAGAATTATACTCTATGGGTTACATAGAAATCCATCATTTGTACTTACCCTTTTGTCAACTCCTGCTAATTTATTAATGATAATTTATTATTTATTCTCATATTCAAAGAAACATTAAAGAGAAAAGCATGCATAGCCCCAGATATAGTGAAGAATAGGCTTTTAACAAAAGTAAGCATCAAAACATATTTTTGCCTGAAGTGAGAAATCATCAACATCTTACCATCACTGGCACAACACAACTCTTTACAAGTAACCAAGTAGCAAATGAATTGACCCCTTAAAATATTGGAAAATGCAATCAGCACACCCACCAGTGCTTTCAAACACTGATCTGAAATACCTTGCAATGACCTCAAATTACTTGAATAATTGTGGAAGTCCCTGCTTGACTTGGAGCACAAAAAATGAAGCATTCACACAGCTGATACTGCTGCATTTAAGGAAAAGGCAGCACCCGCTCTTATAATCACCCACATTACATGTTTGCTTTTGCCGTCCAGCAGCACCCATGGTGGACACCAAGAGCCTTGGAACAGCTGGCTTAAGCCAGATGTTGGTTATTAAGTGTGAACTATAAAGAAGCTCAGCAGTGAACCTGCATTCAGTGTAGATGTATCTGCCAGATGTTGCTGATGTATTTGGCCCATCCAGCTGTGTTGACTCCTCAGCCTGTCATCATCTCCTCCTTCTTCACAAAATTAAGGAAATATTTTTTTTACCTTTTACCCTGGTAATAACACGTATTTAAATAGTCAGAAACATTTTGTTTCAACATTCTTCCTATTTCTTTAGGATCAAAGCCATGACTGTCTCCCTCCCCTCCTAATTCATCACCTATACACAAATACGTAAGTGTAACACACCATTATGTTACTGTGTATTTTTAAGTTTTCCTTACAGGACAGGTGAAAAAGAAGTGACTATACATTGTTCAAGTCCTTTAGTCCTTCCACGAACTCAATGGGACTTGTTTTCAAATCTCTATGCAGTTCAAGCTGGACAGTCCCTCTGGGGATTCCTCTCTGGGGAAGCAGGACATGACCTTCTAATTTGAATTATGCAGGTTGCTATTCTGATCTCAACCCACCTGCCAAAAATATTAAAGGGCAAATAAAACACCCAGAAAACATGGAGAGTGAGAGAGATGCATTGTCAGAGAAAGCTATTACTATTTTGTAATACCATGGCAAATGTCTTATTACAGGGAACAGTTGGTAAAAAACATTCAGTATTTCATACTAGAAAAAGAAATACAACCGATGAAAATAAATGTGAATGGAATTTTGAAAACATAAATTATGTTGTTACAATTGATATAGATGCTACCATACCTTAATGTTTTTCCAGAAGCAATTCACATACTTTCATCTACCTTCATACCTTTTTAGCTCTTTTAATTTACTGCCTCTTGCATAAATGCCCTTTTTTATTCCTCTATACACTACTTTGAACTCTACTTATTCATTAAGCAAGGCTTAGCTTTCTACAAGTTTTTCTATATCCAAGCAGCAGCTAGACATCTCAGAGTGCCTGCAAATATAATTGACCCTAATCATTACACGACAATAATCTCTTTAATGAGACCTAGTCTTGTCAAGCTACTGGCATAGTGTCAACTCTTTAGTTCCCAAACAAGGAATTCTGAATCAGGACTTTGGTTGTACAGGTTTTTTCATCTTCATGTTTTTTTAAGGAGGTGATCAGTTAGATCTCCACTGTCTGCACTGACAGTTCATGTGGAAGGCAACGCCAGCCACTGCTCTGAGCTCAGCTGACACCAATTCCCGCAGAAGGCAAGATTCCTTTCTTTCAGCCCTAACAGTAGACAGGCAGATAGTTTGCAGTCAAAGGCAAAGGCCACAGAAACACAGCACTGATGCTTTTGCAGCTGATGCATTGCACCTCTCCCATGCCAGGGATCAGCTCTGCCACATATTTTCTTTCCAGCCTCAGCGAAGTCACCTGCTCTCCTCGTGAATCAGTGCCACGCTGGCACAGCGGGGAGGACAGCGCGCTCCCCTGCCTGTCATTTGTCTGACTTTCAAAATTAGCTCCAGCCTTTCATGGAGGAGCCCACAGAGGTGGCTTTGTCAAACAAGCAGAACCCCGCTGGCGTGGAGACCTTCCCCAGGGCGGCGAGGCCGCGGCTGCGCGAGTGACACCCAAGTGTGCTTGGTGCTCTCCAAGTGATGCAGCCGTGTACGTGTCAACAATACAGCGAACCCTGAGCCTGAGAACAAAAAATGTCCTCAACAAACCAGAGGAAAAGGTTCATTAAATCTATTAATTTATGCTGGAATTTGAAAGACTTCACGGCCTGTCTCAGTATTATCGCTACCTTGAAGCAAACTCATTATTAAACAATGGTTAACATTTAACTTAAAACCTTGCTGTTTTGAAATATTTGAGTTATGACTTGAAGTTTCTAATTCAGACTCAAAACAGGAAATTAAATATTTTAGCAATTAATAAAGTATTTCCAAACTTCAGGTAGAATATTTTATCCATTAATTTATTCTCAGTATTTGAAGTGTAGCACAGGGAAACCAAAACACCACCTGTGGTTCTATTTTATTCCTAACACATTCTTCACTTATCATTTTAAATACTGCATCAAAAGGAGCCTGTTAAGGTGATCATGTTCATTGTCAATTCAGAAAAATAATAAAGTATTCTAAATGTGAATCATGTGATTCACATTTATAATAAAACTAAACCCTACTTTCTATTTAATTTTTTCCTCACAAAATCCTAGTAATAATGCCTGGAAGATAACTATAGAAGGGAAATCATGTCTGATCTGTACACCCTCAGTTTTATCCTTAATATGCTGTTTTAATTAAAAGTAGCATTGTTTATACTTGAAGGAACATTAGGAAGAAATTGAGTGTTTAATATTCCATATAAGAAAGGAAAGAAATAATCAATACTGTCTGAAGTCCTGGAACATACATTCATGTTATGTGATGTTACAGGCATTAATCAGATAATCACTCTATCCTCTGGATATGAAAATGCTTGAGAGGTAAAACACACACCTTCACGTTCTCCATGTACAAAAAGTTTAACTTATGCAAAAGATAAATACAAAGAACCTACTGTGGCTTCATAGCTTTTAGTTTTTTAACTTGTAGACAATTACATTTTTTAAAAAATGGAGAAACTTATGTAAACTTTAAAATACTGATTTTGTTAAATGAATGCATTAGTCACAACTGATAAGAACTGAGAATTTTATCTACCCTTACCTTTCAAGACCTGTCCTGACAGGTTTGATGAGCAGAACAGTCTAACACCAAGTGACTGCAGTACCTCTTCAGTAATCAATTAAATCCTTGGGACAGACTGAGGAGTATCTCTATGGCCATGCCTCAGCCTTACTAGAGGATGACAAGGGTGCTGATTTGTTAGGAGGGTAGCTAGACTATCCTTACCTCAAGAGAATATCTTTTATTCCACAGTTAGAAAGTAATAAAATGGTTTTTTTCCACCTTCTCAATAGTTTTTAGAGGTTCTCACATGTCTCGGTTTTTACATTCTTCCTCACAGTGTGACAGCAGATGATACTGTGCTTCTAACACAGAACAACTCTGTTACACATTTCAAGTTTCCTGACACATCAGGGTCTGATCATACAAGATGTTGAGTGTAGCTGGTCCAACACTGTGTTATGCTGGAAGCTATTTGAAAAGTGTGAGAAAGGAAATTTTGTGAAGTTTATAGTTTGAATGTTATAAACACTGACAGTGTGTACATAACAGATGAGTCCAAGATATCCTTTTAAATTTTTTCTTTCATTATTTTAATCAAGAGAGTAGTAAGTGTTCTGATGAAGGAAAATATAAATCTAAAGTCTCTTGACCCCAAGTATTAAAGACACAGCCTTTCCTCTTTGTGTTTATGCTGCCTCTAGGACTATATGGAGTAGCCACAGTTGGTTCAGCTATGAGGAGAGTGAAACTTCTTTTCTGATATGGCTATTACATTTACACCTGAGTCTGCTTTAAAATTGACAATCTTCCCACAAACATTCAGTTCCACTCTTCAGGCTGGCTCTGTATCATTTCTTGTGACTGAACGCGGGAAAAAAATAAAGGAAAAAAATTGAAAAAGCACACTTGACCCAGGTGCTTGCTTTCCATGCTGCCTTTGTGTGACATAAATCAACAATTTTCTATGTCAGTGGCATTTGGCTGTTGTAGCTGAGCAATTACCTTCAGATATTGGTGTCTCCACCTCAGCTGTACTCTGGGGTAAGGGCATGAATTCCACCTGAAATATCCCCATAACCCATTTGGCTCCACCGTAAAAGCAGTCAGTAAGGGGCACCTCAGACAGCTGCCATTCTGTAACAATGGACACATCCTGAACTTCACTGGTACAAAAGCCAGGTCAAGTTATTCTAACAGTTCCCTGGCCATCTCAGAATCCTTTGTTTCTTGGCTCTGACTGACTGTAAAGCAGAAGCCAATTGCAACTTCTAAGCTGCATATGTTAATGAAATTCTTAAAGAAGAGCCTCTATAGTGGATTGTTACCATCTTGAACTTAAGTAGAACCTAAAGTGCTTTTTTCCATAAGACTCAATGGAACTAGTGCAATAATCCAACAATTAAGGTTAAATTATGAATTTTAAAAATATATACTCTATAAATATCAAGTTGTTTATTACGTTTTAATCCACTACACTTCCATTTCACCTCTGATTTTATGATATTAAAGGAGGGAAATAGGGAAATCACAGCTTTACAATGCAGAAAGAAAGGATCAAACCTCAAAATAAATAAAAACTGCATCTCAGAAGATTGTTTTATACTATTTAGGTGAGTTCCAGTTGCAGGGTTTATATTTGAACTACTTGTTTCTATATATTTCGCTTTTAGCTACAATAATAAAGTGAGAGAAAAAAGGAGATATCTAGGTTTAGGTAACTTAAGCATTGTGGTAAACAGACAAAAAAACTAAATGGAGAAGAAAGAACTAAAATGCTTTTTTGTGGCTGGCAAGTTAGGAATATCTTTTATTCATTTGGTGGCTTTATTTTTTTGGGGGTGTTTTTTTGTTGGTTTTCTTTGGGTTTGGTTTTTTTTGGTTTTTTGGGGGGTTTTTTGGTTTGTTTTTTTTTTTTGTTTGGTTTTTTTTTTTTTTTTTTTGTTATTGTTGTTGGGCTTTTTTTTTGGTTTTTGGGTTTTTTTTTACTGTTTGGATGAAAAGAAATATCTTCACTAATCGTAACATATGCTCTTTGTGCCCTGAGACAGAGACCATCTGATAAAACACACTTGAAAGGCCTCAGCATTTGCAATGACATGGTTATACTCAGCAGCTTTTCTTACAGTACTGATAATGTTATACACAGAAAAGAGGATCTATGCACAATGCAGTGACTTGCCTACTCCTACAGAGCCTCAGCTTTCCTTCTGCTGTCCCAAACTGTCTGTTGAATAGCAATGAGGCTGATAATGAACACTGCAAAATGACAGCTTCTAGAAGTTTAGAGCTCCCTTCAAGAGCAGCAGCACTTCAAGACAGGATTTCTTTTCATCTGACAAAGAAATTTGTTTTCAAATACGTCTTGCTTAGGCATCTGGGGAATCCAGTGGACAACGTGACAGACTGCTTCAATTTCTGAATTCTTACCCAGAAAGCCCCACAGGAAAGGGCTACTCCCTTTCTAGTGGTGAAAGAAAAGAGGCTGCACTGTTCTACTGCCAATGTGCTCAAAACACAGACATCAGGAGTGAGGAGGAGGCCCTTCACATCTCATTTACGAACTGAGTCTCAAAATGTTTCAGTATCATATATTGCACATTCTCTTTCAGAACTGAGTGAATTAAAAGACACCACTTACTGTAGAAAGGGTTAGATAATAGAAAGAGAGCAACTAGTTTATCTTCTAGAGGATTCATATGTGATAAAAGGATCATTCGGAATTCACTGGGGGATGGGAGCCTTTGTAACACAGAACTCTCCACTCAAGGCAAGCAAGAGTGCAGTTTACGAAATCTCAGGTATTTTCAAGTTAACAGGAAAGCAGAGAGGGTAAGAATTTTTTTAATGTTTGTGTCTATAGCATATAAATAGAGAAAAATCAATCTCTCTCTTCCTATTTATCTAGCTGCTTACAGGGTCCTCAGAAACAGTTTGAGAGCTACAAAATCATGAACGGATTTTATACTTGAGGTCTTCAATCAGCACAGGAAGTATTCCCCTTTCACTGAGTCATAAACAGAGTAGTTTTCCAAGTCAGGAATTAACCTATATTTGAGAGTCCTTATCCAGTAAGACTTTTTTCATCCTTGTCTAGTTCACAGACTATTAATCTGTACTGGTGTAGTAAAGTAGCACAGAATTATCCCAATACATCATCCACCTATGGTCACTTTTACAAAAGCAGTGGGTTGCTTTTAAGGCATTATCATTTTATGCAGAAATGTTTTGATTTTATTTAATGCCCTCTGAATCATGTTACAAACTAGGTAGAGCAGAGAAAGAGGATGAAACATGTAAGTAGCAGTGTTAGAGCATTTTGAACACTGCTCAAAGGGCAGGTATTTGAGAGTATGAGGGACTGGGAAGCACAGAAACAGACAAATAAGTAAGGAACGTATTTACTAGACATGTTACTTTCTCCAAGAGACAAAGATTTCATTAGAATGTGAAAGAGAACAGCTTTTCATGCTTGAAATTGTGAGGCTCGTTAGGAACTTCTGTTGTTTCTTAAATGTTTTCAATAGCTAAGTTTATTAATGTCCAGTCTGGTAATCTGAGATTGCTTCTCCTGCAATTTTCATATTGATTTTCCCTATCAAAAATAAATGATATTTTTTAATGGCTTCTAACTCCTTGCACTATCTGGCAAAAATAATGACACATTAATTAAATCTTTATGTTAATGGCCTTAGAAGTAGTTCCCACCTCAATAAATCAGAACCTTCCAAATCTGCACATTTTATTCCACTTGCAATCAATGTTAATTTCCTTTTGCTTCAGCAACTTCATTTACTTTTCTACTGAAAGTTCAATTATTTCTGATTACAATTTCAACATATTAAAATTAATGTGATATACTATCTATATTGTAATTTAAGTTTTCTTACACTATGATGTTTGGATTTATTTTGAAGCTAATTTCATAGGATAAATACTAATGTTACTATCCCAAATTTTACATTCTGAATTTCATATAATTCCTCTGCAATGATCTCATGGGCTGTTAACACCATGAAGTTTATGTTTGATCATATGACATGTGACAAAAGAAAATTAGAAATGTAAAGCTATGGTTGCTTCTGCAATTATAGAAGCATATCTGTCAGAGCCTGTGGACTCTTGCAAAATTAACATAGTCACATGATCTCCATTAAATGAACTGTATCTCTGATTTGTCAGATTCCTTACAAAACTGAGGCTGTTCAAATGTTTCATCACTTTTCTCTCTTTCTTTATATTCCTGCTTTAATAACAGTCCGTCTGGCAGTCTTTCATGATGTCTTGTCCTTTGTTTTAACATCACTCTGAAGTAATGAGTAAGGAATTCCTATATTTCCTCTTAAAACAGATTATAAAATGAGAACAATTTTTTCAAGACTGTTTAACAAGTGACCCTATTAAAACTGCTGTGGAAAGTAACTTGTATCAAGATTTTTTGAAGCCTATTAGAATTTTCCTCTGGCTTTGTATGCATTTACCATGATTCTGCATTAACTTTAATCTTTTATAGTAAATTATCTAACTGTAGATTTCCAGCCTTGCAACTGATTGTTTTATTTACACCTTATTTCCCCCTTTGTAAATTGTCTTTGTTACCTTTGTGACTTCTTTTATGGGCAGAATCCATTTTTGGCCTTGTCTGTCAAAGCACTGCAATCTTCCTCCTCTAATTAGCAAATTAGACATTAGTATATGCATCAGGATAAGTAGCTGAAAAAATGATGTGTGATTTGAAGCACTCCTATAGCTAAATGATTAAGAGCTTTACACAATACCATAAATCATTGGAGCCTTCTTTGACTAAATCTGACAATTCCTTTAAATCATTTGAGGGACCATTTGAGACATATTGACACTTCATTAGGCAGAGTAGAGTTCCTGCATGTGTTGTATAGCATTTCCTTAGACCAATCACTTTGGCTAATTCACCTACATTACCTTAATATGGCCATGAAAGTGGAAGGCAAAGGTTGTCTTTGCTACTTTCTGAATAGCAAAAAGAGGTAGAAAATATTGTATTTAGATTCCTCATGCCCTAGCTCTGAAAAGTGTTGAAGGAAGGCCTGTTATACTTTAATTCTTTTTCTCTACACTTTTAAGAAACAGACATAGCTCTCTAAGGAATCCTGGTTCTAATGAGATGAATATTTCTGCTCTGGTTTCAGTAGCTCCAAAATTTCTGAAGTTTGCATTTCTGGATAAAATCCACCAATCACTTAAGCAAAAGTTACCTTAAGCACAAGTTGATTTTTGCATAATATATCAATTCACCATCCAGAAACAGATGTTGAAGATATTAAACGTGGTTGCTCCACAACACTTCTAAGAGCTAGTCTACAGGATAGGCTGGCTGAGGACTAAATGTTCACTGTGCCTCCATTGAGAAGAGTCAGAAGAGGAAGAGCTAAAAGTCAAAAGAAGCTAATAAAAGCCACATTAAAATCCAAAGACCAGCAAGTAAATATTGGATTAAGACATTGTTGGGTTTTTTCCACTGTTTGAAACGTTTCAGAGCTGCAAAAACATTTTCCTCCCCCAATGGATATTGTGGCTACTCAAGTTTGTATGGGTTCAAGGGATGAGGAACATGTTGGAAGAAAAAGCCACTGAGATTTGTTAAACACACAGAAGCAAATATGGCTTTGACTGTCTAGTCTGTACATATTTTTTCACCTAAAAAATAACTTTTTTAGTAGCAGTACCATACTGGATCTAACAAGCAACAGATTTAAAACAAAATGACAACAAGAAAGCAATATTACAGATATATGGATGTTTACTTGGTGGTCTTAGAATGGGTCATAGGAATAAACAAGTCATTCAGACAAATTTTATGTAAGTTGCACTTTCCAGTGAGGCACTTGAGGGCTAAGGCTTAGAATAATGGCTCTCTAAATGATAGTTTGCTGTTCATAATCATCTTCAATCATTCCTCTCTCCTTCTCCCTTGCTTCAAGTCTAGAGTATAAAGGTATTTATCTTTATGAAAAATGCAGAACAAAGCTGGTACACAAACTCTGTAAGTTATACTTGTGCTCTTATGGACATTAAACCCAGTATCCCTCTGCCCTCAAGGAAGAAAAAGCATAAGGCAGGTGGCTATTCTCAGAGGCTATTCTCCCCTTTTTATATATTATCTTCTTTCACTCCTAAAATAAAGGAAATCTGTTATCACTTCATTAGAATTCAGAGATTTTGCTTATTTCTTATTTAAAAATACCAATTTAATGAATGAAAAATATTTTGTTTGTTTGTTTGTTGGGGTGTTGAGTTTTTTCCTCACAGAGCTCAGTCTCACAATGGATATACAGCTATTGAGAACAAGTTACAGTCAATCATTCTTCCTGGAGCTTAAAGTATAATGCAAAGTAGAACATGAAAAAAAAAAAGCCACAAACAGAAAAACACCTACAAAAAACAAACAAATAAAACCACCAACAAAATCAACCTGAATTGTGAGCCTATGATTCCAGTTGTAGACAAAGACTGCTGTGCACAGCCTCAGGACATCCAGTAGCCTGGATTTCAGCAGTAGGTATTCAGTTAAAAAAAGGAAAAATAAGCTAAACAAAATTATTCAAGCGAATTTGCTGGTTATTTGAGTAGAGGCTTAGTAAAGGCTGGCATTGTTAGCTTGATGGTTAAAATTATGCAGCTGAGGCAAATATGTCAAAATCTGGCTTTAGCAAAATCAAGCGTTTCTGGCAAAACCTCCATTACAGTCATTGTAGTTTTAATGGCCATGCGAAAATGGGATTTATCAAAAGGAAATCCTACATAGTTATCTACAGAAGTTAGGTTAACAATTGTTACTTAGCACCAGTACTGATATTTTCCAAACAGAGAAATAAAACACTCACTTCCCTTTCTTCTAAGTACACTTATATAATGAACTTTCAATAGCTAGTTTTAACTCTTGCCTGCGAGCAAAATACATACTGCCAAAATATATTCCAAACCACATGCAAATTAGGAGTTTTAGAGACCTGCATTCAGCTCTGGGGCATCCAGTATAGGGCTGTGGACCTTTTGGAGTGAGTCCAGAGGAGAACCACAAAGAAAATCAGGGTTTTGGAGCATCTCTCCCACAGACACAGGCTGGGGATGTTCTGCCTGGAGAAGGCGTCAGGGCAATCCTCCAGGACCTGAAGGGTGCCCACTGCTGAGAGACAAATCATTTCCAGACCAGCCTTCCCTTCCCAAAACGTTCAGGAGACAGGTGGAAAACATAGAGACAGACCTGCTTCTCTCTTCCTCCTCTGAGATCATTTACAGAGCAACAGTGGGGACAAATCCCCGCACACAACCTGCAGCGGATGCAACAGTGCCTTTTCTCTGTAAGATGAGTTGTGGTGTGGTCTGATGGAGAAGGTAATTAAAATTTATTTTAATTCATCCATCATCTGGTCTGACTGGATGTCCAGGGCATCCAAGTGACAATAGGAGCAACCATTCTCAACCTGATTTTAACATACTCCTTGTGCTGTATATCCTTCATTGGAATGTTTAAATGCTATCCTACGGATACGTCATTCTTGAGGGAAGTAACAACAGCAACATATTTTCTTCTTTTTACAGAGCATTCTCAACACCTCACAGGCAGCATTAAATCCATTAAAGATTAGCCATACTGCAGATTAAGCCTGACACGATAAAAATCACATAAATAATAAATGCTGAAGTAGCATGCTATGCCAAAGCCTATTTCATCAAACATGACAATGAAAACCTCTTACTATTTTTGTTTTGATATTCCTGATATTGTAAGGGGACAATAAGCTGCATCTTCCACACTTTGAAGCCTCAGGGGCAAAGCATTACAGATAAAATACCTTTGTCAGTTGTCAGTAACTTGATTTCCAGGAACCCAGACCCACTGCCACACTGGCCTGGAAAAGCTTTGCTGGATTTCATCATTAGTAACTTTGCCTGTGAGTTTTAAGGGCATTTTTAATTAGGTTCTTCTATGTTGATACAGACTATTTTTTTTTTCCATAACTGTTAACTTATTATGTTACTTAAAATATTTTTTATGCTTCTTTTAGTTATTGCAGGATTATTGCATCTCCATTTCCACAGAGATTAAACATGAGAAATGGTAAATGAGAATTTCCTTAATTTTTCAGCATGTTTCTCTTGGGAAGGGGAAGTCCTCACAGTTTCACATTAATTTTTCTTATTTTTAACAGTTAGTCCCTATTGTTTCATTAAGTGCATTACCAGCATCTCTGCTGCTTACTTGTGAAAAAAATGCTTGATCTATATATTGTATGTTAAAAAAAAATCAGACTGTTAGTTTATTGTATTTTTCCATCAGAGATACTCTCAAGTTAATTATTTATACTTCTCTCTCAACTTTTTTTTTCTTCACATATCTAGTTAGATGATCAAGTTTAAAACAGATTTGGTAATTCAGCAGTTTTGTAAAAAACAGCTGATTTCATCTCCTCATTTTTTATTAATCAGCTTCTTTCCCTCTAATTTTTTTTTTCCTTCCGAATAGTGACAATTCATAAGGAGTTAAAAGAGGGATTTTAGCAGCTCTGAAAATACAGGGAGCTGGAAGACACAAAGCTGGGAGGAGTGGCTGATACCCCAGAGGGCTGTGCAGCCCTTCAGAAGGGCCTTGACAGGTTGGAGTCACAGGCAGAGAGGAACTTTCTGAAACTCAAAGGAAAATGCAGGGTCCTGGTGGACACCAAGCTGCCCTGTGGCCAGCAGAGCCCTGGGGACCAAGAAGGACCAAAGGTATCCTGGGATGCATCAGGAAGAACATGGCCAACAGGACAAGGGAGATGGTCCTGCCCCTCTGCTCAGCCCTGGTGTGGCCACATCTGGAGTGCTGTGTCCAGTTCTGGGTTTCTCAGTTAAAGAGAGACATGGAGCTCCTGGAGCAGATCCAGTGGAGGGCAACAAAGTTGATTAAGGGGCTGGAGTATCTCTCCTATGATGAAAGGCTGAGGGAGCTGAGCTGTTCAGCCTGAAGAAGAGACACATGAGAGGGAACCTCATCAATGTCTATCAGTATCTGAATGGAGGTTGTCAGGAGGATGCAGCCAGGCTCTGCTTAGTGGTGCCAAGCAATAGGGCAAGAGAAGAAAGCCCAGAAAGTTCACAATGAACATGAGGAAGAACTTTCCCATGCACTGACCAAGTGCTGGAACAGGTTGCCCAGACAGGGTGTGCAGCCTCCCTCACTGGAGGTTTTCCAGAACCACCTGGACACAATCCTGTGCCCTGTGCTCTGGGATGGCCCTGCCTGAGCAGGGAGGTTGGATCAGATGACCCACTGCAGTCGCTTCCAACCTGACCCATTCTTTGACCTGACTTGAGTTCTGGTTTTACATTTTAAATGCTCATTTACTGTTAGGTTACCTTAGGTCACTCTCCCTCTTTTTTCTCCCACTTTCTTATTGTCTTCTCTACTTACAACATATTTTCTGCTTTTGGTATTTATAGAATATATATCCCAAAGCAAAGACCCATGTATCAGTAATAAATACTAGCACTACAACAATCGTTAATTGGATTCTGCAAAAAGACTCTCTAATGTAGAAACTCTAAGTCAATTTCTTCTCCTCCCTTTCCTTCATCTCTCATCAATCTCTCTTGCACAAAGATTTTAAAACATTTTTTTCTTGGTGTTCAAGAAAGGAGTTTTAATTGAAAACTATCCTCTTTACTTGTGTATGAATTACGAGCCTATAAAATGGAATCAGGAGAGGGGGGCAGACAAGGGGATCAATAAAACTGCACTGACTGCACCTCCCTGTAACACTTTCTGAAAATCAGTTACTCAGTCCATAGATACTCTTTTTTCATCTTTCAGTGTAAGACTGAAACAAGACTCAAAGTCTTATATAGGTCTCTTCAAGTCATTATAAGTCTAGTTGTGTCTTGTGCAATATAACAGAGGTGCAGACCAGCTTTGTATGTATCAGCAAATATCTAGTGATAGAGCTGAGGGTCTGTCCATATTAGTAATAATTTAAAGTTGCCACTAATAGAGGTAGAAACATTCCACTGTGACACTGTTTACATTTATAAGCAGTTAGTGGGCAGGGATGTTTTAATTACTTTTCCTCAAACAGTTCCCCTGCCAGATGACAGAAACAAATTCTAAGCTGCATGGTCACGGTTACCTTATTAGCAAATATTTGCCAGGACAAGGTAAGTAGATTTTTTCCAAAAGTAAAGACTGTGAAGCTCAACAGGAGGTGCACATGGGAACTCACTGCACCTTAGTCCAAGATACTTGCAAGCCAACCAGAGAAACATGAAGTACAGAGATTAAAATGATAAGAAATTATAGCAGGGAATAGCCAGGATTAACAAATATATTACGTATTCCTTAGAAAACCAGTTATTAACATGCTTTTTCTACAATGGACAAAAATTAAAGAAACATGTTAAGTATAAGATACATTTAAATATATTAAAGAATGTTCAAGAACATAATGAACATAATTGTGACAGGGTTGTCGTACGCTTACTAAGATTTCATATTTTCTGAATGCCAGTACATTAAAGTACCCTTCTTGCATCTGTGCTTCCACAGGAAAGTGAGTGTTCTCCAGTAAAATTAGTGTTTAGTTGTACATGCATTTGCAGGATCACAAGATGTTCCCACTGTCTCCTTTTCTTTTTTGAGGAAAAAAATCCTGCCATATACAGATTTGATGTTTTCTTTTTTAAATATCCATATATATGTTTAAAGCGTTGTGGCACACTAAATATTCTGGATGCACGACCTGTGAGGAACTCAACTCTTATTCTTTACAAATCTTGCATGCAGATCTCAGCCTGTAGAGGCTTAGTGTACTTAAGACTCAAAGAAATCCAAATACTAATTTCAAACCAGAAATTTATCAGGATTTTCAAAGCCAATGATAAATTTCCTGCAGGATGTGTTTAAAGAAATGTTAATCCCATTGCAAGAAAGAGAGGAATATGTAAAGGGGCAAAGAAAATTGTCATAGTCCTCACATGCTAGAAACAGTCACCAAGTGCTAGAACTCACTGTGCTGTTTTTAGGCTAAAAAAATAACATTTTTCTTCAAACATTCTATATAATTGTCTTCGGCAATTAATGATTCCACTATAAAATCTGAGCAAGGTATATTATAAAGGACTATCTGAAAGATATAGTTAAGTTATACTTAACAAGGTGTTTGTAAGGAGCACAACTAGATAACACTGGCCATAGGAAATAAAGTTCATGATATTCTTATCATCATTAGAACCCCTAAACAAACTGTCACAGAAACTCAGAAATATTTCAGCACAGAAGTGCCAGTGAAAGAGCATATATGGAAAAGAAACAAAAGGAAAAAATGCAGAGGGGGGAATAATATGTTCATTTTTAAAAGCCCCAAAAAATGATAGAAAGGGCAGGAGTCACTGGGAAAAAGGTTATAAAAATTCATTCAGCTTTGAGGTTTGCTGTTTAACTTAGCCTTCTTAATTTAAATCATCTACCAGAATCTACTATGCCATGCTGCTACCAACAATAAATTTCATTTTAATTATGTTGGAGATTCATTTATATGTAAATGTTCACCATCAGATGCATAAACCCAATGAAAGAGATTCATTGAACATCTGCCTCAGAAATTTAACAGAGTCAGGTCTGTTTAATGAGTAGCATTGTCCAACTACCTGTTTTTTCCATCAGATATCATTTAATTTACCTTTTTTTTTTCCCAATAAAAGTAAAAACATAAGGGGGAACTATATCACCTTCTCCTTTTTACAATTATTATATACAATTTGTGAAGACAATAATAAAACATAAAAGATTCCCCTGCTGAAAAAAAAAAGAGCTGAGGGCAAAACATGGTAAATAAACTCTTGTATTATTGATTTGGAACTAGAAACACAACACTGAGTCTTACACCAAGGGAGTGATTCATGCACTAAACACAAGCGTCAGGTGCCGTTTTAAATGCCCAAGTGGATACAAGACAGTACAACACAGAGCCTGATTTCCTGCTCTTCTGCAGCAGCATGTGGAGGTGTGGGATATCCTTGGGCATCTAAACAGTCACTAGATATGCAATTTTAAGCACCATTATAATTTGTGAAGTGACTTGCCTGCAAAAAAGCTGCTGCATCATATTAGTGGGGGCAGGTTAATTTTCAATGACATTGTCTTCATTCAGAGCTACGTTGAAAAGACTGTTTTGGTCTTGATTTGGTTTTATTTTAGCTTTTTAACTTCACGGCAGAATAGTTTTATTCCCATCTTCACACCCTGCATGCACCAGTACAATAAGGCTGTAGAAATACCATACTGAAAATAGGGAGCTAGATCACCCAAACATAACAGCTTCAATTAGCACCACTAATAATGCTAAAAATCCCAACCTTTCTATAAACAAACTGAGTGCCAACAAACAATATGAAAAATATGAACTAGGTCATTTATTTGAATTGTCCTTTTGTATTTGGGGGGTTTGTGTGGTTTTTTTTCCCCCACAAACTCTACAACACCTATTGCAGCAGGGATGGTATCACTCAAAAGCAATAGGATTGTCTGACTGCTATGAAACTATTCCCTTCAGCAATGCCACATGGCAGGAACACACCTGCAACAGGTCAGATAACACGAGGGGATGCAAGGGGGCAAAGCTCTCATGGGAGAGGGGAATGCATTCCTTGGCACCTGGCACACGCAGCTATGGATGGCAGCTGTGCCTGGCATGTGGAAACGAGGAGCCAGAGAAAAGCTGCTGCACATAAAGTTGTCATCTCTCCTCTCAGGCTACTTCTGCCACATGTTGGTTTTCACAGCATTTCTATTGCCTCCCAACAATACTGCACACCCAGTATCTATTCTACTACGTATAAAACCAGATCACTACCTTTTAGTTTATGCTACAAAACTTAGAATTTCAGGAAGATCCCCCCGGAGCCAATGCTGATCTGTGTAGTTTCTTACTGATTATGTGAGTGAGCAAGTGGAATTGCCTTCCCAGAGAAGTTGTCCTTCTCCTTCACTTTAATAATGTGGAAAAAAATGTTACTGCAATTGCAGTGCTTTCCTCCTCCTTTCCTATATATTAGCAGAGGTAGTTTTTTGTTTAATTCTTGAATCACACAACTCCTGAAAAAGATTAGAGTATGTTGAAAGGTAAGATGCAGCTAACAAAGTGTAGAAAAAACAAAAGACACCATTGCAAGAACAGCCAAAATTAATTTCGTTAACAGAAGTTGGTAAGGATGGATGGAATTCAGTTGTGAAATGAAAGAGACTAAAATTTTGGCCAGGAAACTAAACACACACCTGGAATGATAAAGAAGGAACCTACCACAATCCAGGGACAGCATGCCAAAACAGACAGACCTATACAGCTTCCATATGCTTCATTTTTTTTTATTTGCCTATTAAAGCTCAGTAGTTTAGGGGCCAACCTAAAGCTGTTTTTGAAAGAAGTTCTTTGCACAGAAACATTTGAGAATCAAACTTGTGTTGACAGCCAAACTGTGGTTGCAAGATTATTCAGCTTCACCTTACAGTTGATTTTGTTCTTAAAATACATGCCCCACATAACTTGTTGAAGCTTAGCTTACTCAAAAAAAAAAAAAAAA